>CAUYSK010024258.1:0-19626 GCA_963575035.1 Avahi laniger
CCGGCCCGAGGGTCACACCCTCTCCGTACCCTTCTCAGGACCCCTTTGAGCAGAGGCCTGGGTGGGTTCCCAGCTCCCAGAGGAGGGCCAGCCTCGGGGCGAGAGGCCAACACTTGGACCCCTCCTCCTGGGATCTGAGCTGGCGTGAGACACCGTGGACAGGCGTGGCTGCCCACGGTGGCGGGGATCAACTCTGCTGAGCGCCCACGGGGCCGACGGAGCACAGGGAGTCAGTTACCCGAGGCCCCGAGGAGAGGTGCCAGGTAACAATTCCCCGACTTAGGTGTCCAGTGCCTCCCTCCGACCGGCCCCACCAGGTACTGCGGCGATCTTAACGGCCAGGGGCTCCTTCCTGTCCCCACTGCTCTGAAGGGAAGGCGGCAACGCGGACCCGTGCAAGTGCCAGGGATGGCGAGTGTGACCAGAGAGATGCCAGGCTAAGATCTGACACCCCAGCAGGGCGCATGGAGGGAGCTGGCATGCCTAGGGAGTTTCTGTTGAAGATTTACTAAAATCCTATCAAACTCTCCAGTGAATTACACCTTAGACCCGCTGATCTGTGCTGGAGACCTGGGGATGGGGTGGAGGAGGGAAGCTTAGCCCGAGCCTCAGGAGACGAACTAAGGGGCAGGTCACAGTAACATCTGGAGATGGTCTCATAAAGAGATTTACACAGGCCTTTCTGTTCATTTTGTCTTAGCTGTTCTATAATGGTATGTCCCTTCTGCCTCCTGTTTGATAGTGTAAAATGAACAGAAAATTTCAGAATACAACCTTCCACATGAAGACGTAGTCCCTTCAAAATAAGGTACACCTGCTTTACATGCCCCCTTCTGGGCTACACCATTATTCTTGTCGTCTTTCCTTAGGAAGTCTGTGTCTCCAAAAGAAAATAAAGTCTTCTTACATTGTTCCTCAGAACTCAAACTCAAGAATGCCTCCATTTATTTAGATGTCTGTTTTAAGAATTACTGAATGTTTTCAGCAATTAATCACTGCGCTTTGTCACTGTCTCACTGTTTACTCAACCTTTCCCAGCTTCAGACGGATAGCACGTCCACACCAGCTGTCCACACTGTGCTACTGCGGGGCTCCCTTGCCTTTCTTTAGCTTGATCGCATTTCAAGTCCGTTTGCCGTGATGTTTGCTAGAAGAATGCCAGCGATGTCACGACACTCAGGTCTCCAGCACTATCAAGAGTGCCAGCTGTGTCTTGATCTCACAAACAGCCAACGGTACACAGAATGTCTAATCTTTAGATTTGTAGTATACTGTCTGAAAAAAAAAGTAGGAACTGCTCCTACGCGTGAATATCCAAGACATTCTCCGGGCCGCACAGGAAGCTTATGAAGCTGCGGGGGACATACCTGCGTGACTCTGGGGCGCTGAGAGAGGACTGAAGGCACTGGGGCTGCCGAGAGCTTGGGAGGTCCCAAAAAACCCTTGCTGGCCAAATGGCTGAAAACAAACTCTGTAATTTATTATCTTCCTGTATTAATGACTCAATAATTCCATCATTCACCAGCTATCAATTTGTTGGCAAAAACAGTGAGAACACCTTCTCCCCTGCACAGGTCTGGATTGAGACACCTGGCGTGTGAATTCCGTGGGGAGGGGCAGGTGACTGGGGGGGCATCAGGTAGGTGAGCTGTTACCGCCATCACCGGGATGATCCCGTCTTCTTTGCCTCCTCCCACAGTTTCTAGATGCTGCCAAAAGCCAGACACAGTTTAGAAAGATTGCTTACTACATCTATTTTTCCTTTCCATAAATGTAAAGTGCACATGGTTAGAGTAGGCATAAAAAACGGAAAATGCAGAATCTTTTGATAAAGCTATTCTTAATTTAAAATTTTTCTGCTCAGCAATGGTATTATTTTTATTAGGGGAAAATATTCTCAAAAACAGTAAAGTAATAAACTTTGCTGCCTACTGTGTCACCACATATTCACTTCTCAAAGACACACAACAGACTTCAGAACAAATTTTAGAAATTAATTATATGTAAACTAAACTTTATTTAAAAAAATTTTAAACTGGCTGGACTTGGTGGTTCACATCTATAATCCCAGCACTCTGGGAGGCCGAGGGGGGAGGATTGTTTGAGCTCAGGAGTTCAAGACCAGCCTGAGCAAAAGTGAGACCCCGTCTCTACTATAAATAGAAAAAATTAGCCGGGCATGGTGGTGCACACCTGTGGTCCCAGCTACTCAGGAGGCTGAGGTAGGAGGATCGCTTGAGCCCAGGAGTTGGAGGTTGCAGTGAGCTACGATGATGCCATTGCAGTCTACCCAGGGTGATAGAGCGAGTCTGTCTCAAGAAAGAAAAAAAAAAGTTTTAAACTTTTGCTTATTTTTTAGCAAAAGCAATAAGATTGAAAAGCAACAGAAATTGATATGTATTCCTGCTTATATTTTGTATATGGCCTCTGGATCTCTTCTTCCTCTCGACTGCGGATTTCATCCCACCGAGAGCACCTCTGTGTCATCTCACAGCCATGTACACGGTTTCCCCGTTTCTGAAGCTGGCTGATGGCATGAAGGTCACCATGTCCATCTTCAGTTCAGCCGATCTTTGCCTCAGTCAGAGCAGCTTGCTGCCGCCCTCCCCGTGGGGCTAATTCAATTTCCAGCGTGTAATTCGCCTGTGATCCGCCAGCCCGGCTGATCGGAGCAAGAGCAATGGAGAGAAGACGCTGCCTCCCTCGAGGTCCGGCCTGCTCCGCACCCAGCGTCACCTAACGTCACCCAACATCACCCGGCACGCGGCTGATTTCCAGGTCAGCATTTCTCAAGAGTCACTCCACAGACGCATGGCAAGAGACAGTGACGAACAACCACGAAATAAGGATTCCCACGGTCAAATACATTGGAGGGACACTGGTTCTGACCGCACTGCTGTAGAATGGAGGAGAGCTTTTCACGGTAGAGGCTACACGTCTTCGGCAGGAGGCTGTTTCGAAGCAGGAGTCGGAAGCTACTTCTCATGGCCAAATCCGGCCCACGCCTTTTTATGTGCATGCAGCCTATGTATGAAGGATGATTTTTACATTTTTAAATGGTTGAAAAAAAGAAAATATGAATATTTTTATGAAACAAAATAATATATAATATTTTGTGAAAATTATGTGAAATTCAAATTTCAGTGTCCATAAATAACATTTTAATGGAACGCAAATATGCTGATTTGTTTACGTATTTTCTGTGGTTGCTTTGGTGCTACAAGAGATTCGAGTGGTGTGACAGAGACCGAATGGCCCATGAAGCCCAATAAATTTACAATCTGGCCCTTTAGGGAAAAGTTTGCCAACTCCACTATTACGCATTTTCCAACCTTAATTGACCACGGACCCCCCTACCTCCTCTTTTTTCTGGGTGGAACACCAACCAACACCTTGAGGGATAGTAGTGATCCAAGAAACAGTTGGCAAGTGGTGATTAAGGATAAGCCAATGGTTCCTCACGAGTATGAATGAACCGGGTTAAAATTCACTATGATTGACGTCGCCGGCACGATTACTACAGAGAGCCAGATACCCTACTCGGCACTTACGTGGATTAAGTAATGTAATTCTTACGACAACCCCACGAATTTCAGAGAGCAGATACCCAGCACGCAGCTGTATCGGTGGGCCTGCAGTCAGGACCTGACTTAAAACGTGTGAATGATCAACTCGCAGGCAACCGAAATCGTAGGTGTGCGTGGGACCACCAAGGGAAGAGGAGGAGCGTACAGCACCGGCTGAAGAAAAGTCTATAAAGCACTGAGGGAGAGGAGTCGTAGAGATGAAAGAAAATAAGGAGAAAGTGGTCTCTTAGAAGCCAAAGAAAATTTCAAGAAATACGAAGAAATCAAACACTTTAAGGTGTTTACAAACAGGTTAAAACAAAGAATGTAAAATTTCCACTGGATTTAGCTTTTAGAAAGTTACTAGTTACTTTGGAAAGCAGCCGTGAAGAATGGAAAGAGACCATAAATTAGTCTTTCAAGACCACACAGAACAAAACCAGAATCACAGAATCTTATGGTAACAGGAGGTCTTACAGATCAAATCCATTCACGGACATCACTACTTGATTTTGTTCTACTACATTCCTGATGCGTACACGCATTTCAGGAGGTGGAACTCTATCTGCCCCACAGCAGCCTACATGAGCTTTATAAGCTAACTCTCAGAAAATTGTTTTCTAAAATTGATCCTAAAAGCTTTCTCTGTGTTATCTCCTTAGTCCTATCCCTTCAGGCTTCATAAAAGAAATTTAGTCACTCTTCTAAATGATGATCCTTGAAATACTTGGAAATGCTCTTCTGTCTCCTCAGCACTAAACAATTATTTGTCAAACTTTGATCAAGGTGCTGTGGCTTAATTTAGCTCTTCCCTAAGCCTAAGTACACTGAATAAAGTCTAAAGAGCCAGGTGACCTGTATGGCCTGGCAACTGATGGGCCAATTTGCTGACCAATTTCAAAGACAGGCAAGTACGCCCAGATGTACTATTTAAAGCAATTGTAAGCTGTGTCATGTGTATAGTCTATTCTTAAAATCTCAGTTAAACAAAGAGTCAATATATGTTGGACCTGCTGCCTTGATTATTTTGGAGAACAAAGTAAGCCTTAAAAAATTAGTACAAAGTGTAACAAACAACAAATATGGATCTTTAAAGGCCCTTTCATGATTAGAATGATTTTTTTTTCCCCTTTGGAGACAGAGCCTTGCTCGTTGCCCTGGCTGGAGTGCCGTGGCGTTACTGTAGCTCACTGCAACCTCTGACTCCTGGGCTCCAGCAATCCTCCTGCCTCAGCCTCCTGAGTAGCTGGGACTACAGGTATGCATCACCATCCCTGGCTAATTTTTTGTATTTTTACTAGAGATGGGGTCTCTCTGTTGCTCAAGCTGGTCTTGAACTCCAAGCAGTCCTCCTGCCTTAGCCTCCCAAAGTACTAGGATTATAGGTGTGAGCCACCACACCTGGCCAATTAGACTGATTTTAAGAAATCTTACAGAGATTAAACCATAACATCATCCTCAATTAATAAAGTTCATTATTTTTCTTGTCTAAAAACATTTCTGGGTAAGAAGATTTGATTGCTTCTCATACCTTAGAATTTTATCAAAATGAAAACTAAGAGATCTGATTGAATACTCACGCTTAAATGACACTAAGACTACACTTTACATTTTTATTTTTTCAGAGACAGGATCTAACTCTGTTGCTCAGGCTGGAATACAGTGGCATGCTCATAGCTCACTGCAACCTTTAACTCCTGGGCTCAAGTGATACTCACGCCTCAGCCTCCCAAGTAGCTGAGACTGCAGGCACGAGCCTCGGTGCCTGGCTAAGAGTACATTCTAAAAAGAAAAAAGATATTTCAAACTTAAAGTAGTCCTATTCAAGAGTAAATACACATTGTCTTACACAAGAGATAATGAACATATATTTGTATGTACTTTGAAAGAAAGAAAAAGAGAAAAAGCAACAGAAAGAATAGATAAAATTAAAACGTGTTGCAGTCTCCAAAACCTGCCCCAGATAATCTCTAGCTAAACGTGCTATTTTTATTCTCTCGAGTCTCTGCAGTCACTGTGCGCACATGCGAGTTACTTGGGGATGCCGCTTAAGAGCCAGACTGAAGGTACATGAGAAGGAATTATTTGGGGTCTACCGACAGACCTCAGCTGGATGTTTTCTGGAATAAAAAGATGAATTCTCAGAACATTCTAGCTGTAAAAATTTACATTCTACAGAAAAGATAAGAATATATGAAATACATAAACTACACAAACTTGCAGTCTGGCTCCAACCTAAATTTCCCACCCTGATGCTCCAGTCATTCAGAAATTTCTCATGTTCCCCAAATACATGCTGCCTTTTCCTTTCCCAGTACTTTTTTAATCCTTTTCACTTAAAATGGGGTGGGTCAGGCCTGGGGCCTTCTAAAGCTTTGGGGAAAATAGAGAATTTCAGTATATTGTGTTGGGTCAAAATGGAGGCCTAATGGATCTCTGTGCCCTTCAAAGCAGTGTATGCTAATTAGTGGTTTATCTATCCACTGTTTGACCATTATTATAAATAATGCAGCATTATGTTATAAATAATATGCATTTAAATATTCAAATATCAAGAGAATGAGAAGATAAGCCACAGAATGGGAGAAAATGTTTGCGAAAGATATATTTGATAGAAGACTATTATACAAATTATACAAAAGATTTTTAAAATTGAACGATAAGAAAATGAACCTGATTAAAAAATGGGCCTCACTATACACTGTATTTATCAAAATATCACCATATACCATAAATATGTACAACTGTGATATGTCAATTAAAAAACTGAAAATATTACAGAAAAGAAAAATTTTTAAAAAAGGGCCAAAGATCTTAACAGATACCTTATCGAAGAATATATACAGATGGCAAATTATATGACATATGACAACACACGTCACCAGGAAATGGAAATTAAAACGAGATACCACCGCACGTCGATCCGAATTGCCAAAATCCCGAACACTGACAACACCCAATGATGACAAGAATGAATCCACGGGAACTCTCATTCACTGCTGGTGGGAATGCAAGATGGTACGGCCGCTTTGGAAGACAGGGTGGCAGCTTTGTACAAAACTAAATATACTTTTACTGTAAGATCCAGCAATTGCATTCCTTGGCATTTTAACCCAAAGGAGCTGAAAACTTAGGTCCGCACAAAAACCTGCACATAATACTTACAGAAGCTTTATTCATAATTGCCAAAACTTGGAAGCAGGATGTCTTTCAGTAAGTGAATGCAAAAATAAACTGCAGTCCATCTAGACCACAGAATGTTATTCTGTGCAAAAAAGAAATGAGTGATCAAGCTATGAGAAGACACAGAGAAACATTTAAATGCGAATTACTAAGTGAAAAGCCAATCACGAAAGGCCACGTGCTGTATGATTCTAACTATGTGACATTCTGGAAAAGGCAAAGCTATGAAGATAGTAAACAGATTAGTGGTTTCCAGGGGTTTTGGGGGGGGATGAATCGGCAGAGCACAGAGCGTTCTTCAGACAGCGAATCCACCGTGTGACACTACGATGGTAGATACGCATCTTTGCGTATTTGTCAGAACCCCTAGACGGTGACCCTGCTGTAAACTATAGACTCTGGGTGATTACGACATGTTCACACAGGTTCACTGATTATTACAAATGTACCACTCCGGTGACAGATGTGGACAGTGGGGAGGCTGCGTGTGTGGGTGGGGACATGTGGGAATCCTCTGTACTTTCTGTTCAACTTTTCTGTGAATCTAAAACTGTACTAAAAATTAAGTTTAGTAATCAAAAAAATTTTTAAATGACTGAAGTAATGTTTAGTTAAGACTGTTAAGGGGATGAAAACATAAGATACAGACTCAGAAAATATCTGCAAATCACACACGTTGACAAAAGACTGGCATCCAGAATATATAAAGAATTTTCAAAACTTAACAGTTTAAAAAATTCAATTAGAAAATGAGCAAAAGATATGAAGAGATATTTCACTGAAAAGGAAACACAGGTGACAAACAAGCACACGAAAAGATGTTCGACATCATTCCTCATTAGGGAAATGCAAACTAACGCCATACTGAGATGTCACCATTAGAATGGCCACAATAAAAACAGTGACAACACCAAATGACGGTGAGATGCGGAAAATCAGGCTCACCCCTACGCGCTGACGGCAGCGTGGCACGGCAGAGCCACTCCGTGAAAGAGTCTGGCAGGGTCCTAAAACATTGAACACGCAACTACAATGTGATCCAGCAGTTGCATACCTGGGCATTTCTTCCAAAAAAACGAAACTTAAGTTCACACAAAAATCTGTATGTAAATGTTTATAGCAGTTTTATATGTAATAGCCAAAAACGGAAAGCAACCCAGACATCCTTCAGCAGGTGAATGGCTAAGCTGTGGAACATCTGTACCACAGAGTATCACTCAACAACAAAAAAGGAATGAACTACTGACAGATGTAACAACCTGGACGGACCTCCAGAGAATTATGCACATTGAGAAAAGCCGGTCCCCAAAGATTACGCGCTCTATGATTCCATTCACGTAACATTCCTGAAAGAGGGAAGTGGGCGTGGCTACAAAGGGGGATCTTTGTGGTGACAGAAACGTTCTGTACCTTTGCTGTATCAATGTCAGTATCCTGGTTGTGATACATATAATTGCAGATTCACATGTAGTTTTAAGAAATGATATAGAGAGATCCCATATACCCTTTAGCCAGACCCCCAGATGGTAACACCTTGCACAACTAAGATGTGATGTTATATATAATACATAATATATCATTACATAATGTATAATACATATATCATATAATATCACATCTTGGTTTTGCAAGATGTTACCATCAGGGACACGTTGGCTAAAGGGTACATGGGATTTCTCTGTATTACTTCTTACAACTACATGCGTATCTACAATTTCTCAAAATAAAGTTTAATTAAAAATAGATTATTTCATTCATGTTAAAATGAAATAGTAATTTATTATGTTGTCAATTTTGGCTCAAAATGTGACTACCCACCTAAATCCTAAGTGCAATTCTAACAGTATCTTTTTATTTGTACTGAGGAATCAAATGAAGTTCAAAAAGATGGGCAGAATTCCTACCTTGCTGCAGTACTGGAGGTTCTAAGCTTAGACACCAAAGATGACGACTAAGCATTAGCTCAGCAGTCCAATGCAGCATTTTCCAAAACATAAAAATTGCTAGAAAAACATGAGCAACACTTTACAGAAATAAATTCAAGAGAAAACATTAGCGGCAACTGTACTATACTGCATTTCAGAGCTGTTGTTTAGATTTGTAAGCAGTGAATCAAAGACCAGATTGACGAAAACACAGCACACAAAAAGCCCAAGGATACCACTACGGTTTGGAACTGGTTTGCCCCCCAAAACGCATGTTGCAATTTGGCCCCCAGTGTGAGGGTGCTGGGAGGTGCCTGGTCGCGGGGGAGTGGATCCCTCAGGAACGGTCGTAGTTCCTGCAAGAGGGGTTGTCACAAAGCCAGGAGGCCCCTCAGGTTTTCCTCTTCTTCGCAGGTGTCTGCTTCCCCTGCACCTTCTGACGCTTTGTGACGCAGCATGGAAGCCCTCACCAGAAGCCAGAGCCGACCTGAACTTCCCAGTCTGCAGCACCTTGAGCTAAGTAAACCTCTTTACTTCATAAATTGCGCAGCCTCAGGGATTCTTTTAAAGCAACACAGAATGGACCGAGACGGACACATTCCAAGAAGGATGCTGACCTCGACCATCTCTAGAACTGCAAGTTCCTACAGAACAGGAAGAGATCTCTCGGACACGACACGAGCTGCTGCCGGCTCTGTCCTCTCTCACTTCGTGGATTTAAGGTAGTTTCCCGGTTAAAGGCCCATCCCAGAGACCATGTGTGGCTCACATACTTGCCATTCCTACCGTGGTATGGCATAAATAAATCACGGGGCTTGGTTAGCACGGCCAGCCTGTAAAGTGATTCGTGGAGCCGAAGTACCATCCCCTGGGACCGTGCACTTTATTACAGTAAACCTCAGAACAAGATACAATTTCCTGACTTCAGAGGCAGCCTTTAAATCAGGACACCTGGACAGCCTTGGAACCACTTAAAAAATGCAGTAATAGGTCTCAGCCCACCACCGTTCTCAGTGCTGGCCCGTTCCTTTCAATAGCAAGTATGAATTCAAAATGAGCCCTTTCTGAGTGAGTCGTGTAGAGCTGCAGAATGAACGTAATGCATCCCATCCTCTTATCTCCACTGCCCTCCGCTTTTCCCTGACTTTATTTACCTCCTCGAGAAAGTAACATTCCCCGTGTCGAACTTCCCTCTCGGTCCTTTTCTCATCCTCTGTAACTCATGAACCAACAAGAGCCCCTTCTGGTGCCAAAATGAGAAAGCAAAGGACTGTCAGCCTGGTTTCCCTCCAGGTCAGTTGACAAGGAGCACCAGTTAGAGTGGTCCTGGGGACAAAGTTGCCAGGGCAGTCTCTGGGCTTGGAGACTTGCGCTGCGGTCAGTGCTATTTATGTAGATTATACACACTTTAAACCAATATTGGCAATAGCACCATACTCTTGTGAAGGAAAACTGGAAATATAACCAGTTGTAGAGGTTATGTGTTTGTTGAATTCCTAAAAGCTTTTTACTTTAAGCTCTAAGCATGATCACTAAGCTATCTTTTATATTCTCGACTCTTTGAATAAAATGCTTAAAGCAGCTAAAAACAAAACCAGATTCCTAGGTATCAAAAAGAACTTCTTTTAAGCCAAGATCCCAAGGAGCTTTTAGCTAGACAAAAAGCTATTAATCCTAATCAATCTCTCTTTATGGATTTACTGAAGTCTCTACACCAAAGGCAGTCACACGCCAGCACTGCTTTACGCTTCTTTTTGTGGAAGCCCTGGAGAAAGAGAAGTGCTGGGCGCTGTTATAACCGTGAACTGAAGCCCCGGGTACGACGGAGACAAGTTCACGTTTGCTCGGTAAGGACCTATTGGATGCACATGTTTTGGAGACACACAGCTGACAACGGATACAAAAAAAGCCAGCGTGTGACTACGTTCCTTTACAGTAAGAAAACAGAACCGGAAATACACGGAGTCCGGTCCAGTAGCCTCTTCATCCCTCGCCAAGCCACTGAAATGGGGTGGGGTGCGCAAACCCGAGCATGCAGTGTGATGTCGAGGAAGCTGTAATAACCAAATCACAGACATTTCAAAGCCCAAAGCTTTCCTGTGAACCATAAAGGAGAGGAAAGAAATGAAAGAATTCAGCAATTACCAAAAATCTGCACTTTGATGACAATGTCATCTCCTATGTATCTTCAAGGACTTCGTAAGTCCTGAGCAGGAAATCTTGTCGTATCATATTGTGAGACATCACATACATTTTTTACCTTAAGTTTTACTCTTCCTCACTGATCACAGAGTCCAATAAATTTCCTAAAAAAAACTCAGTAATTAAAGTCCTTTAATGAATAAATATTGAAACTTCTGGCAACAGGAGTGGCAGACATGTTCCTTCTTAATGAGCTCTGGCTCACTCCTGGTATCTGTCTTGCCAGACGAGACATCCGAACCAGGAGGCAGCACGGCAGGTCACTCAGGCTGGTCACAGAGCTGCGCCTCACCAGGAAATGCCACCCACCTTTGCAGCCTGCCAGACACTGTAAACAAACACTGCAGATAACACGCTGTAAAATGAGTCACACTCCAGAGAATCAACTAAGTGGAGAGAAATATGAGAAACCTGTGTTCATTTCTCTAGGTCTTGAATTCTTAACCTCCGAACAAAAAGGACAGTTTACGTGGCTAAAGTGAAAATTGATACCAATCACAAAATTTATATGGTATTTTGTAGAAAATATATCTTAAGAACCATCAAAATAGACATGCTTGAGTTTTGTAGAATTTCTCTATACGGAAAGGACTACAACTTGAAAACTGCAGAGAGAAGATTTTAAGTGTTGTCACTATGAAAAATAAGTACGTGAGATAATGCATATACTAATTAGCTTGATTTAACAATTTCACAATGTGTACATATTTCAAAACATCATGCTGTACGTGATATATATATACAATTTTTGTCAATTAAAAAATACATTTAAAAAAAGAAAGAAATTGCTGTAGTATGTTATTTCAACTTCCTGTTTCAAAGCAGTTAATTTTGATTAGGGTGCATTTTAAATTTACTAGTAAGTTAAGCACACTTTGAAAAAATAAAAAAAGTAGCTGGCACTAAAATATATACTAATATTTCAATGACACAGTTCCAGAAGGTACATTTGAAGATCGCCAACAGCGAGTCTCAACAAAGACAAACAGCTGAGTTGGTCTCAATTCCACTACTCTTTAAACACCTTCTCACCTTCTCCGGACCACAAAATATCAGCATCAAATGATTCCGAATCCTCCCCCCAAATCAAAAACCAAAAACAAACAAACGAAAACCTCAAACTCGTCTATCTCTTAAACGTCACGACACGCTCAGCTTCCTTCACACTTGTGGTCTGTCCCCCACCCCTCTTAGGAACCTGGCTGCGCATCGCCGCCTGAGCTCTGCCTCCCCTCCCACCTCTCCCTGCGGCCCAGAAAAATCGTCTTCCACGGAACTCGGGAACCGGCTGCGCAGGACGCGAGCGAGTGAAGCTTCGTCTACACTCGCAGCCGCTCCCCAGTGCTCCCATGAGCTACAGTGACCCCCCGCCCCGCCCCACCCCTAGAAAAACTGTCTTCCATGAAACCAGTCCCTGGTACCACAAAGGCTGGGGACCGCTGCTCTCCACTGCGGTGTAGCAACCGACTGACAGAATCTGCTTGCTCCACCAGGGTCCGTCACTGGTTCTCCCGGAAATGAAAGGAGTCAGTTTTTGAGCTGGGCCACAGGTGACTAAGTTTTTAAACTAACACATGAAGATTCTTCCTGTCATTAAAGACTATGATCCCTTTTGAAGTCTACCAAAACTTTTTCCCTTCAGTTTTCTCCTCTGTAAAACAGAGGACCTGAATTAAACAGACTATGAAGATTAATAAATACTTGTAAACAGCCCTGAAGAAATGTAAAGTAATAGAATAAAATGTGAAAAAAGAGCAGGCTTTTTGTCTATGGAAAACCCTTTGGATATTCTCTCCAGCATCAGTGATTCCAATAGTTCGATCTACCACTAGAGAGGAAAACTTACCACAGCCAACTTCTCACCCAGGCCACTCACTGTTGCAGATTTTGCCACCAAGATAAACCCGTATTATGTAAAATTTGAGGCTTTTAGATATGTACATATAAAGAGAGAACATAAAAGTTTTATGTATAACTTGGGCACTGGCTTATTAGAAATATTTTTCAAAATTATATGAAGGAAAAGATTAAAATCATTTAAGGTTTAATGACAGAAATATATTTTTTTCCTAATTTAGAGTTTTATGTAAAATCAATATTTTCTTTTTAATCCTGTGATCTTTAGACATCATGGAGTAATTGTTCCTCGTGATTTGTATTAAGCATTAATTAAATATTAAACAAACATTAAACACACCATGAAAAGAATTATACAAGTAAAAAAGGAAGACTCAAATTCTTAATTTTATTTGGCTATACTGAACTTCTCTGTATTTTCAATAAAATAGCTGTAAGTACGGGACTCTACAGATACAAGTCGCAAAAGACACAATCTTTGCATTCAGGAGTGTATATTTACAGTCCAGGGGTTGGCAAACTACAGCCCGTGGTCAAAATTCACTCTATTGCCTTTCTGGGATATTTTTTTTGTCTTAAAGTTTTTTTTTATTTTAAAAAATTATTTATTATATATTTTAAAATTGTGGTTAAATATACATAACATAAAGGAATCATTAGTCATTAACAATATTACCTTGAAAAATTATTCATATTATATTTTGCTTTCCCATTGGGGTTCGTGTCACCATGCTAACTCACTATGTTATGGCATTTAAGTTTAGCTTTCTAAACTCTACTCAGAACTTCACTGAGTGCTACATTTTACAATTATAGGATGATGACAGCTCCTCCCTCAGCTTCTGTGAACATTGGATAAAGGCTAAGCTCCTTAGCAGGGCACACAAGTCCCTTCATAAACTGTGATTATTCCTCTGCCGTCTTAAATTCTGCCATTATCCATTCTAATTTATGCCCCAATATTACCGAATGACTTGTGACTCTCGATGTCTTATCAACTGCTGTTCAGCTTTCAAAATACTTTTCTGGTATTATATCCTCCTAGAAGCTGACCTTTATGTCCTTTATCACCAATTCCTACCTCCCTTTAAAGTCTCAAATAATGTGACCATTGCCCGAATTCTGTGCTACCTTCACACACTGTACTTTCGGAGCCAGCTGCACATCACAGCTTGAGCCGTAGACAACAGGTGAACAGTACAGTGCGGTCGAACACAGTAGTTTTAAGTATTTGCTCCATATTTGAACTTGACTCTGCTTTAATATATTTGTTCATATGTCCCTTCTCAGCACCTAACACAGGTATTCAGTAAACACTTTGTGAATGAACAGACTTGTATTAAATCTTCAATATAACCATGCTACACAAACACTTAAAAATACAACTTTAAGAAACAAGAATTGTGTAGAACCAGCAATTATAATTCTAAACTCTTATTTTTAATTATTCTAACTCCAGACACAAACTTTTCTCCCCTAAAAAAGGAACCGGTAAATAAATGTAGAGAATGTATACTGGGCAATCCATGACCAAAATAAATTTTATTAAAACAACAAACCTGTGGATTTTAGGTCCTGGAATTTAGATTAGTGTTTCTGAACTCTTTTCGTACCACAGAACACATAAAAAATGATAATATCTGTATGGAAAATTGAGATAAAAACATAAGCCTGCTTCTGGCCCACATCTGAAACCATTTGAGACACAGCAGCATGCTACAGCACCCGCGTCACAAATACAGCATAAGCTTTTAGATTGCCTTTAAAAGTAAATATGGCAATTTTGCCTAAAGGTGACAGATTTCAGAATTTCCTCCCCAATACTTAGAAGAAATAAATAAAACAGTGCAAAAGCCTGCAAAATATTCATCTACAGCAACCAAACCAGAAAAAGGACACAATCTCACCTTTACTTACAGATAAGAAAACGGAACAAAAATTTGGCGAAGAAGGTGAACCTCTGCAGTCTATTCCAAGCCCAATACCATGATCAGAGTGAGATGATGAAATTGTGAGAGTTCGCAGTAATACTCCCAAAACAGACTGAAGGGTGAATTAACGGTTTAAGAAATGAAAGTCAGGAGAAAATACTTCTTTATAGCAACCCCAGTATAGGCAAGAAAAATTACCAGAATATGTTGTTTTCTAGCAATCACCAAAGAATTCTGCAATTGATCTGAACCCTACTCACCCTGAGTAGGATGAATACACAACATTTACCAAAATTTCAGAAAAAAAACTGAGTCCAGTCTCTGCCACAAAGATTGCGCATGGCCCCAGCCGAGCAATGCCCCTGCTCCTCGCATACCCGGGCTACGGAAAAGCAGACTGTGGTCCATGCTCAGAGGGGGACAGGAGGTCCCAGACAGGGCAGGGGTGGGAAGAGGAACACTTATCCATTGTGCATTAGAAGAAGCACACCAGCTTATTTTTCAAGTAGAATGGCAAATAAACATGCAAAAACAAAAAATGAAAAGCAGAATTCAGCATCAGTTTTTCCTGAAAAAGTCAGTTAAAAATAAAATTCAATAAACAAAAAGACAAATCAAAGCAAAAAATTCAGGGACTGAGAAAATGTGGCAAAAGGTGATAAGCACTGAATTTTAAATATAGAACCTAGACTAAGTAAATTTGGGAACTATAAAATAAGATATAAATGTTATAAACTTTAGCAAGCAGAAATAAAGATTATATCTTTAAAAAATGATGAGGAGGCCGGGCACAGTGGCTCATGCCTATAATCCCAGCAGTTTGGGAGGCCAAGGCAGGAGGGTCGCTTAGGGTCAGGAGTTTGAGAACAGGAAGGGCAACATATTGAGACCCTGCCTCTACAACAAAAGAAAAAAGAAAAAAACTACCCAGGTGTGGTGGTGCATGCCTACCGTCCCAGCTACTTGGGAGGCTGAGGCAAGAGGATGGCTCAAGCCCAGGGGTTTAAGGTTGCAGTGAGCTATGATCACGCCACTGCACTCCAGCCCTGGCAACAGAGTGAGATTCTCTCTTAAAAAAAAAAAAAAAAATCAGTAGAACAGCTAATTTCTTTATCTTTTAGAGCATGGGCTGAATTAATACTGACTAAATAAAAGATGCTATAGAGCATGACACCAAGCTCTTAATATTAGTATCTTTTTAACCTTGGAAGGATGGCTGAGGAGTTTCTCTCCTTTACAGTAGAGAAATATTCTACTGAAATTCCCTCTGTTTAATCTGCTGAAGTAAAAGTGAATTCAATTTTTATTTAAAAAGGCATGTTGTTTGGATCCTGTTAATTTTCCCTCTATTTTTCCTTCTTTATATGTACATAGGAACAGGACAGTAATCTTGGTTACCTACTGCAAATAACGATTTTCCTAGGCGGCTGACTTTGGGGCTTTTTATTTATTTATTTTTGCTTGTTTTTTCTTTCTACCTTTTGCTACTGCTTAGATT
The DNA here is from genome assembly GCA_963575035.1 of Avahi laniger. NCBI lineage: Eukaryota > Metazoa > Chordata > Mammalia > Primates > Indriidae > Avahi > Avahi laniger. The sequence continues at coordinate 16,163 of CAUYSK010024258.1, forward strand.
TATAAAAGAATAATTAACTAATAAGTAAGTAAATACAAACTGACTCGAGGAGCACGTGAGCCAGGAGGAAAAGCACGTGCTTTAGGCCTCAGTGTTGCCACTTACTGTAACAGCTGTGGGACCCTGGACAAGCAGCTTTCTGAGCTTCATTGCTCTTATCCATAAAACGGTAATACAGATGTGTAAACTTATCAGAGTCACTATTAGGATCGCGACAGTTTAAAATAATATTTCTCTATTTCAGAAATGAATCTGGCACATGGCAAGCACTTAACAAACGTTACTTTTCCTGAAGAGCTCAGGCTCTAACAGCTGAAAGAGAAAGAAGAAACTGAATCACACTCTGGGTTTTAGATTTCTCTCCAATTGTATCTAACCCTTAGTCAAGAGTCAAATGGATACAAGTTTTAGTTCCCAAGACAAGTGTGGCTAAGGATCGCCGCTTTATTAAAACGTGGTGACCAGAGTGTGCTGTGAGGGGTTTCACGGCACAAACTTCCACAGGGTTCCAAAGTCTTTCCTCTCCTCTTCAGAGCGACCAACATCTTCCTGACTCGATGCAAAGAGAATGTTATATTCGCCCCCCACTGAGAGGCTGAGTGACTCCACTGCACAAAGTGAAGGTCACGCCTGGCAAAGAAAAACTACCAACACAGAACTGGATCAGATATCCTTTAAGAATAAATAAATAAATACGTGACCCTCCCCTCACCAGAACCCCTCTTTGAATTCCATAAAACTATTTAAGCATAATCAGATGCCTTATTTATAAACAAAGATGAAATGTTTTTATGTACGAAATCCATAATTTACAAAATAAGCCCCAGAATATACGTCATTTCAGCATATTAGCGTGCAGTTTAGAAGCATCAGAGAGCCCGGCAGTAACTGCAATTGCGTCACATGTTAATCTCTCCTGATGACGTAAAGAATGAAATAAAAGCATCTGAGACCTGGGTGCGGAAGGAGGAGGTAAGCAAATGCACCACGCGATGTCCAGAGAGGGGAGTCAAGCGAGTGGGTGATGACAGCACTGAGCTAGTCAAAGCCAAGAAACTCCCTAAAACCAACTCAGCGCCAGTGCCAGGATCGCCAAACTCTCGAGCTGCAGGGTGACCTGCTGCAAGAAGAACAGGCACGCAGTGTTTGTGCTAGAGGCAGCATTCCCGGCGTAGCTCGCAGGAACTTCTACGATTCAAAGCAGCATGATGCCTGAATGGGATATTTTCGTGCCACAGTGATGAGCAGCGGAGCTCCAAAGCTGTGAAACATGAAGGGTAACAGCAAAGCAGCCGTGACCTGAATGTTCTATGAAGTATCTCAGCATCAGTGACACCGGAAAAGGGAAATACTAGCTGTGACGAATGGCACTCTCTTTTGAGGGATGGAGTCTATGATGGGGAAAAATGGTCACTTGCTTAGGAAGCTTGTTGGCACAGGGCTCTGCTGAGCTCACGCGCCTGCCCCAGATCCCCAGAAGAGCTGCACAGTCTGCTTTTTGGTCCAGGTGCCCAACGCCTGTCTGTCAAAACAGGGCTATTTTCTTAACGCACGTTTCAAAGCTGCCCCATGCCAGGATTTATTAGCTTAGGGGCTAGAAGGGGTCGTGGGGCAGCATTAGCGACAGGCAAAAACGACAGATGCCATAGCTCTTGGTACTCATCTCACCAACGTTCTGCGGAGCGAGCTATTCATAAATTCTGCAGCCGCCCTGTCTGCATTCACGCAATGGATTCCTTGCTTCTGCTCTAGTCCCTCCCACCCCAATCTACCCTTAACGCGGCCGACACTGTCTTCCTGAAACACCACTGGATCGCGTCACTCCCCTGCTCCCTACGCCTGTGCAATACGAATGTAAATTAGTGGCGAGGCATGCAAAGCCCTTCTAGCTTTATCCCTCACAGTTTTCCTCAAATGGTCTTTGCTCCGGCAGGACCACGTTTCCTACAGTTCCTCAAACACACCTTGATGCTTCACACCGCTGTGACTTTCACGTGCTGTTTTCTCGGTTAAGAACACTTGCAACGCTCTCTGCCCAGGCTTCTCTTCCAAGAGCCCGCTAAGGACTAGGAGGCTGCCCTCTCCACAAGCTCTCGGAAGCCTCCGCACGCATCCTTCACAGCTGTGCCCGCGGCATACTGCGGGCTCCCCACAGCAGACCGGCGAAGGCAGAAACCACACCCCTTCACCTATGAACTCCCAGAACAGCGCAGTGGCAGGCACGGATCGTTTACCGCTCAGTGAAACGTAAGAAGACATTCTTCACAAAGGGATTCGGAACGGAACTATCAACAGAATTTACCTGAAGTACACCAGGCTGAATTTAAAGCTGCAAACTCCTTGTCTGTTAAAAAATATAAATCCTATCTCATGCTACAACATGGATGAGCCTCGAGGACATCATGCTAAGAGAAATAAGTGAGTCACAAAAAGACAAATACTACATGACTCCACCTATATAAGGTATCTATAGTAGTCAAATTCATAGAGACAGAAAGCAGAAGGGTCGTTACCAGGAGCTGGGGGAGGAAGGAAAGAAGAGTTGTTTAAGGGCACAGAGGTTCAGTTTTGCAAGACGAAAAGGTTCTGGAGATCTGTTTCACAGCAATATAAAAGTACAAACCCCTACTGAACTGTACATTTAAAAATGGTCAGGATGGTATATTTTATGTTTTTCTACCATAAAAGTTTGAATTAAAAAAGATAATTGTAAGTTTTATATATATATATGCTTATGAAAGTCTATCCTAGAGCAATGCCTGACACACAGTGGACACTTAAGAGTTTTAATAAGTGAATATGCTGAATACCCAAATTTCTCCAGTAGGTAATTTGTAATTCTGGGACACATTTTATGTCTCGGGGAATCTCCAAATCCTGCCGCATATTTCCTACAGTACAGGATGAATGGACACTGAGGGGGAAATAGAAATGTTAATATTCTTATGTTTTAAACCAATATGTATTTGTTCCTGCGGAAGAAGAACAGTTAAGACAATGGTAGAATAAAGTGGCGATACACCACTTCAGAGTTAAAATATGGCTCATGCCTGTAATCCTAGCACTTTGGGAGGCTGAGGAGGGAGGACTACTTGAGCTCAGGAGTTCAAGACCAGTTTGAGCAAGAGTGAGATCCTGCCTCTACAAAAAAATAGAAAAGTTAGCAGGGTATGGTGGCGCATGCCTATAGTCCCAGCTACTCGGGAGGCTGGGGCAGGAGGATCGCTCGAGCCCAGGAGTTTGAGGTTGCTGTGTGCTTGGTTGATGCCACTGCACGCTAGCCTGGGAGACAGAGTGAGACTCTGTTTAAAAAAAAAAAAAAAAAGTTTAAATAACAAGAACTGGAAAAATATCAGGTCCTTAACAAAACAAGACAGGTAATTAATAATACAGTCGTCCCCCCTTATCCAAGGGTGATATGATCCAAAACCCCAGTGGATGCCTGAAACTGTGGATAATACCAA
>CAUYSK010024261.1:0-17618 GCA_963575035.1 Avahi laniger
AGTAGCTGGGACTACAGGCATGCGCCACCATGCCTGGCTAATTTTTTTTATATACATATTTTTGGTTTTCCAGCTAATTTCTTTCTATTTTTTTCGTAGAGACGCGGTCTCGCTCAGGCTTCGAGCAGCCATTTTCTAAAAGTAAAAAGAAATAGGTAAAAATAATTTTAATAATTTATGTAACCTGTGTCATGCAAAATATCATTTCAACATGTAATTGCTATAAAATGATATTAATGAGATATTTTACCTTCTTTATTTTCATACTGAGTCTTTGAAATTTGGTGTTTATTTTACACATACACATCTTAATTTGGACTAGCCACATTTTAAGTCCTCAATAGCCACGGGTTCGTGGTGCCTGTATTGGATAGTACATGGCCTGGGTTCTTAAACAAGTCATTCCTAGCCTCAGTTTGCCCCTGTGAGATAGTGTAACTCTTCCTGATCTGTTTGCCCAGATTCTGCAAAAATAGCTTCACCACAAAACACTATAGCCACATAGCCACCAACTCATATATTAAAGGTATTTTTTTTTATTTATTTTTTTATTTATTTATATTATTTTTGAGACAGCGTCTCCCTTTGTCGCCCTGGCTAGAGTGCAGTGGCGTCATCATAGCTCACTGCAACCTCAAACTCCTGGGTTCTAGCGATTCTCCTGCCTCAACCTCCCAAGTAGCTGGGACTATGGGCATGTACCACCATGCCCGGCTAATTTTTTCTATTTTTAGTAGAGATGGGGTCTCGATTTTGCTCAGGCTGGTCTCAAACTCCTGAGCTCAAGCAATCCTCCTGCCTCGGCCTTAAAGATTTTTTTAAACATGCTTATTTGTTCTAAAAGAAAAATACCTTCCACATATTTCACTTAACTTCGTTACTTGGTTTACAATATCCTATTCCCAAAATATCAGACACATTCTGATTCTATTATAAATTTAATAAAGTAAGACAAATATTTATATAAATATGGATTATCTCTGTTCCTGCTTCCATGAAAATGAATGATTTGACCATATTAATAAAATTGTATGATACCTGTCAGGGATCTGGATCATCATCAATAACAGTTTTGTGAGTGGTAGTGGTGGTGTTTGTGAATTTGCTAGTGAAAGCTGAAAAGGACCTGTGATTAACCAGATTCAGCTCCTCAATCTGCCTACTTTCTGAAGTGGTGTATTTAAAAGAACAGGACGTCATTTCTAAGCACCAAGTCTTTTTGCAGAACCGCCTCTATCAGGCCATTCAGAGAGCTGATGACATCTTGGACCTGAAGTTCTGCATGGATGGAGTTCAGACTGCTTTGAGGAATGAAGACTATGAGCAGGCTGCAGCCCATATTCATCGCTACTTATGCTTGGACAAGTCAGTCATTGAGCTCAGCCGACAGGGGAAAGAAGGTCAGCTTTCCAAACTGTTGATTTCTAGGTTAGTTAAAATCACCTATAATCTGAACCAGGCAAACTGAACCAGGAAAAAGGGATCAGTTATTAGGAAGTTGTCTTGTCTGGTAGTAGGCCCTATGTAGGTCCTGTACTATCCAAGGACAGGTGATATTGCAGTAGTCCCTCCATCCTTATCAGGAGTTTCACTTTCTATGGTTTCAATTACTCTCAGTTAACAAAGGTCCAAAAATATTTATAGTAAGTGGAAAATTCCATAAATAAAACATTTTGTAAGTTTTAAATTGCACACTGTTCTAAATGGTGTGATGAAATCTCATGCCATCCCACTCCATCCCTTCATCATCATCATCATCACAACAAGGGTGAATAGAGTACAATAAGATTTTAACAGGCCGGGCAAGGTGGCTTGGGCCTGTAATCCTAGCACTGTGGTAGGCTGAGGTGGGAAGATCACTTGAGCTCAGGAATTCAAGACCAGCCTGAGCAAGAGCAATACCCTGTCTCTACTAAAAAAAAAAAAAAAATAGAAAAAGTAGCCGGGCATGGTGGCATGTGCCTGTAGTCCCAGCTCCTCCAGAAGCTGAGGCAGGAGGATCACTTGAGCCCAGGAGTTTGAGATTGCAGTGAGCTACGGTGATGCCACTGCACTCCATCCAGGGCAACAGAGCAAGACTCTGTCTCAAAAAAATTAAAAAAAGAAATTCTTAGCTTGGTATTTTGGAACTTCCATGATCTTGACTCACCCTGTCTTTCTAGCCTTATCTCTTACTATTCACTCCTGAATCCATTCATGGTACAAGTATTTGTTGAGCTCCTCTATATGCAAGGGCATACGCTACTTGTAATACTTTGCAAATACTATTCTCATCTTTCTGCTTCTATTATTTTGCTTATTTCATTCACTTTGCCTGGAATGTATGTCCCTCCTATGTAGGTAAAAAAAAATCCTGCCCATCTTTGAGAGATGGGATGTCACCTTCTCTAGGAAACCTATTCTGATTACTTCTACCAGAAATGTGACTTTTGGGCACCTTTCTTATGGTGCTTATCATACACTGAATTTTATTATAGTTATTTGTGCACACACCTTATCTCTTTTATTTAATCATAACTTCCGTGCTGGTAGGTAGGATCATGGCTGATTCATCTTTTAATCATCCATATTGCTAGCACAATATCTTTTCTTTTTTTAAGCCTTGTCAAGTAAAGCAGTGGGAGTGGAGAAGGAACAAAGGAATCAATTAGTTGTAAACACCACTGTGCTCGGACCAGCCACCAGCACAGTGTCTTACACGTAGTACTTAATATACACTTGTCGAATGAATAGTAGTGCACAAACTAAGTGGCATGCACCTGACACGGTGCCATTCTTTACACTAATTGTCATTTTCTCCCCATCGAGCAGGGAGCATGATTGATGCCAACCTGAAATTGCTACAGGAAGCTGAGCAGCGTCTCAAAGCCATCGTAGCAGAGAAGTTTGCCATCGCCACCAAGGAAGGGGATCTACCCCAGGTGGAGCGCTTCTTCAAGATCTTCCCACTGCTCGGTTTGCATGAGGAGGGATTAAGCAAGTTCTCAGAATACCTTTGCAAGCAGGTATGGACCCCGATTGCTTGTCAGGATAATTTTATGGTCCCCTGCCTGCAGATTGGAGCACTGGATGGATCCGGTTTCTGTAGATACTTTCTCTCTTCTGGATGTGACTCCCTTTCTGCTCTTGCTATAGTCTGGCGGGACAGGATGCATGCACCCATCAACACACCTATTGCCAGCCTACTGTGTACCAGGCATGGCAAGATATCTGCTGATGTACGTTGATTTCTAACAGACCAGGTGAAAGTATAGGAAAATTAAAATGCAAGTTCTCCGACAAGTCGAATCACTCTTTTCAAGGTGTCAGTCAGGACCCGGCTTCTTTTGAGAGCAATTGGAATTCTTAATGGTTTTAAGACTTAGTAACCAGGCTTGAGTCTCAAAATAGGGCATACTGAGATAAAGGAGGTGAGGTCGCTTAAGGTTAAATCCTGAAAAAGAAAGAGATTTTGGTTATAGCCTTAAGGCTTCCTCACTTCACCCCTTAGATGCAGAGGAGTAAATCCGCGTTTTTTTAACTATATGTCAGTGCCTCCTGACCCTCTCCCTCCAAAAATTCTCTGTAATAGAACACTGTTCTGCCATTTTAAAAAATGAGATATATTTTACTCTCCCACATATGTGGTTTGTTAAATTAAAAAAAAACAAGGTATAAAACAGTATGCTATTCCTGTTTAAAATGAAAGGAGTGGCAATAAAGATACATATTTGTATAAACATAGGATATTTTTGGAAGGGTTAACAATGGTCAACTCTGTAGAAGAGAATTAGGAGATCAAGAGACATAGATAGGAGGAAGAGCCACTTTTCAATGAATACTCTTTTGTTCCTTTTGAACATTTAAGTGTGTGTTTTACTTATTAAAAAAAGTAATTAAAAATAAAATACAACTGCTCTATGGTACTTTTTTATCAGTACTCTACCACCTGGGACCTAGAAATGGCTATTACTTTTAATGCACTAAAAGTCCCTTCCTTGGCCTGGCGAGGTAGCTCCTCCCTATAATCCCAGCACTCTAGGAGGCCAAGGCAGGAGGATCGCTTGAGCTCAGGAGTTCAAGACCAGCCTGAACAAGAGCAAGACCCCATGTCTACTAAAAATAGAAAAATTAGCCAGTCCTGGTGGCGTGGGCCTGTAGTCCCAGCTACTCAGGAGGCTGAGGCAGGAGGATCACTTGAGCCCAGGAGTTTGAGGCTACAGCGAGCTATGATGGTGCCACTATACTCTAGCCCCAAGGGCAACAGAGGGAGACTCTATCTCCAAGAAACAAAAAGTACACAGATTTTTTTGTCCTCCTTGACAAAGCACAATTAATAACAAGTTATACTTTGAGAAGATTATTGAAACTGAGGACTCTCCCCCTTGGCACATGGCAGTCCATATTTTCAAAGAAAAGAAAAGCATCGTTTATATCTCTGAATGGAAGAAGAGCTACTACCATGCTCGAGTTTCTTTTCCTGCCTGAAGCTCAGATAGCCCAGAGCCTCCCAAGAGAGGTTCCTCTGTGCTGCCTAGGCTTCCAAGCATCAAGGGAAACATGGAATAAAGAAAGCCAATGGGAGGCCTTTTTGGTTAGTCTTTTTGTGTGTTTTTTTGTAGAGACGGGCTCTCGCTATCTTACTTCTGGGCTAAAGAGATCCTCCTGTCTCAGCTTCCCAACATTCTGGGATTATAGATGTAAGCCATGTGCCCGTCCTGGGAGGCCTTTTTGGAAAACTGAGACATACCTGGTGTGAGGCTAGCCTTTGGTCTGAGAAATATGTATGTATTTTCTACTTTTTTCAGGTGGCCACTAAAGCTGAAGAGAATCTGCTCTTGGTGCTAGGGACGGACATGAGTGATCGAAGAGCTGCGGTTATCTTCGCAGATACACTCACTCTTCTGTTTGAAGGCAAGCCTCTTTCTCCACCCTAGGGAGACTGGAGACATTCCTGTCTGACACGTGCATCCTAGCCCTTCTTCTCTCACCTCCAGCCTGATGCCTTTAACTTAATCCTGTAGTTTACTATGTACTGATTTATTGGAGAATTAACTTTCAGAGTCAGCATCTGATTAGCTAAGATTAGTTACAGTCTCTCTGGTATTTTGATCTTCCTTAAGACTCAAGACCCAAATTCTATTAGAATAAATTTAACCCTGAAATAAATTACTGGAAAGAGAGCGATGCTGATTTCCAGAGATGCTGCTATAGAAAATAGTATTAACATAACTTACCTAATGCTTTCTGGTATACCAAGCACTGTGTATACTTAACAAACAAGTTTTCTTAGCAACCCTTAGCACTGACTAGAATTATTTATGTTAATTTTCGGAAGTGAAGCAGCCAAAAAGAATTGAGTTAGACCCCGGATTAGTCTTGGATGGGAGAAAGGAGTTTATTTTGTGGGAAGAATATTTGGAATCCAACCCTCTCACTTCCTTCCTTCTAGGGATTGCTCGCATCGTGGAAACCCACCAACCAATAGTGGAGACCTATTACGGGCCAGGGAAACTTTATACCCTGATCAAATATCTACAGGTGGAATGTGACAGACAAGTGGAGAAGGTGGTGGACAAGTTCATCAGGCAGAGGGACTACCACCAGCAGGTGAGTGGGGAAAGCTACAGACCGTTTGGAAGCAGATTTAGCCAGGGACATTGAGTAGAATAAATTAAAGGGGAAAAAATGAAAAAAACTGCAGACAGCAGAAAAATTACATGCCAAGTACAGACTGGCCTGCATCTTGCCCACCAGCAGCTTCCTGTGAACTTGAGGTGTTGTTGAGATGATGATGGCCTCAGTACAAGACTGAGAAGGAAATAAAAAGGGCTTCCTGAAAGGAACAAAAGCAGAAACCGTAGACCAATTCTCCATCACAGAATACACAACAGTGCCCTCTAGTGATACAATGAGAATTTTATTTCCTAAAGTCCTACTGAATGTCAAGTAATTTGTCTCACATTTCCCCTTAGTTCCTTAAGTGCTAAAGATAATGTCTGCTTTTCCAGAACTTTATTTTCCCATTCCTTTGAGCAGAGAAAGTAAAAATAGGACATAGAAACAAGAGTAGCTAGCCACGTGCAGTGGCTCATGCCAGTAATCCCAGCACTTTTTCCAAAAGTGGCGGGAGAATGGCTGGAGGCCAGAAGTTTGAGACTAGCCTGGACAACATAGTGAGACCCCCATCTCTACAACAACAAAAAAATTAGCCGGTGTGGTGATGCACACCTGTAGTCCCAGCTAATCAGGAAGCTGAGGCAGGAGAATCCCTTGAGCCCAGGAGTTCAAGTTTACAGCGAGCTATGATCAGGCCACTGTACTCCAGCCTGAGCAACAGAGCAAGACCCTGTCTCTTTCAAAAAAAAGAAAGAAAGAAATGGGAGTGGCCTCTTACAATTTTATTTCTAGAATTCCAGACTTGGAGACTCAACAGTAGTCCATTAAAACACCATTAGCATTACTTTTAAGTGCAGTAATAGAGGTGAGTATTATTAGCATCTAAACCAAAAGCAAATCTTTGGCCCATCATCCTAAAAGCCCACCTCTAGCTTGAAGGAAAGGTAAGATTGGTAGGCAGGCTAAACCTAAATGTTCTTGTATGTGAAAAGTTTGAAGGGACCAGCAAGAGGCAGACAGATGGGGAGTGAGGAAGACCATTCTGATTCTTGTGGTATATTGCAGTTCCGGCATGTCCAGAGCAACTTGATGAGAAATTCTACAACAGAAAAAATCGAACCAAGGTAGTAAAGCCTTTTCTTTTCTTTAGCCTGTAGGAATTGTAATTGGTAATCATGTATAATTCAGACTACCCTGTTACAATGTGGTCTATGTTTTTAAAATATTTCATTTATTACTCTTATTTTTCAATGGAATATATCATACAAACAAAAGCATATATAACATGGTTCATAAAGAATGATAGATCATTATCAGTACAGTCATGCATAACTTAACAACAGGGATACATTCTGACAAATGTGTTGTTAGGCAATTTTACCATTGTGCGAACATCATAGAGTATACTTACACAAACCTATATAGTTTAGCCTACTAAATACCTAGACTATATGGTATAGCGTACTGCTCCTAGGCTACAAACCTGTACAGCATGTTACTATACTGAATACTGCAGGCAATTATAACACAATAAGTATTTGTATATCTAAACATACCCAAACAAAGAAAAGATACAGTAAAAATATGATAATCTTGTGGGACCACCTTCATGCATGTGGTCCGACCATGACCAAAATGTCATTATGCAGTACATAGCTGTACTTTTGAAGCCCCCAGAGTGACTCCTCTTCCCTTTCCCACAGGTAACTGCTCTCCTAAAATTTTAAACTTTTACTTTTTTATAGTAAAGATAATACATGCTTGTTAAAAGATAATCCAAACATTATAAAAATGTATTTATATAATCAACAAAGTTTTATTTAGTATACAGTATGTGCCAGACACTGGTCCTTGATATGGCAGCAAGCAAAGTGAGCAAAACAAACATAATTCTTTCTTTGTGATACCTATGGTCTATAAAGTAGACAGATAATAAAATAGCTAACCCATATGTAGTGTTTATGCCAGACACTGTTCTAAGCACTTAACAAATATTAAATCATTTAATCCAAGGTTTCTTAACCTCTGCACTCGTGGCATTTGGGCTGGATAATTCTTTCTTATGGGGGATTGTCCTAAGCACTGTAAGATGATAGCAGCTCCCTGGCCTCTATTTACTAGATGCTGGTCATCTCCCAGGGAGGCACAATTACCCTCAGTCGAATCACTGATTTAATCCATAAACATTTTATAGATAAGGAAACTGAGGCTGGGGAGGTTGAATGACTTGCCCAAGGTTCATGCAGCTAGAAAGTGGCAGAGGAAGAAATTTCCATTTCCAAGCAGTCTGGCTCTAGAGTTCATGCTGTTAACCATTATGATATACTAAGTGTACGGTGCAGGACCGCATGTAATAAGGGGATGTAACTTAATGTTGGGAAGTTAAAGAAAGAATTCCTGAGGAAATGACCTTAAATCTGAGACCTTAAGAGTGAGTAGGAATAAGAAGTGAAGAGTGTTCTGGATAGAACGGGGAAAGCATGTGCAAAGGTCGTACGTAGAAGGCAAGCGTAGCCGAAGTGCAGTCAGGTGGGGAGAGCCCAGAATCAGATGAATATGGACAGGTTATTAACAGTCAGGCTGTTCAGGGTCTTGTATCCTGAGAACTGTGCAAACAATGTGATATGATGTATATTTTGAAAAGATCTCTTAAACTTCACCATGCAAAGGAAGTTAATTTTTGTATATAATATGAGGTAGAGATTCAGCTTGATTCTTTTTTCATGTGGATAGCAATTGTCTCAGCACATTTGTTGAAAATACCATTCTTTCTCTATTGAATTGTCTTAGCACTGTCATTGAAAATCAGTTGACCATCTGGACTCTCAATTCTATTCCATTGATCTATTTCTATCTTTATGCCAGTGCCAATTAGTCTTGATTGATATAGCTTTATGGGTAAGTTATGAAATCAGGAAGTATGAGTCCTACAACTTTGTTTTTTTTTTCAAGGTTATTTTGGCTATTCATCAGGATAGATGAATGGGTATGGGGACAGTTTAATAATATTTCCTAAAATCCTGCCAGGGCTAAATTAGAGATTGAGGAAGTATGTTTTCTATCACATGGGGCATAGATAATTTTTATTCAAACCACAAAAAAAAAAAAAAATACCTCTCCAACCTCTTATTTAGCTCTAGCAGAATTTTTTCTTTTTTTTGTAGACACAGGATCTCGCACGTTGCCTAGGCTGGTCTTGAACTCCTGGCCTCAAGTGATCCTCCCACCTTGACCTCCCAAAGTGCTGGGATTACAAGTGTGAACCACCATGCCCAGACTAGAATTTTTTTAGAAACAGGGTCTTGTATGTTGTCCAGGCTGGCCTCAAACTCCTGGACTTCGTTGATCCTCCCGTCTCAGCCTCCTGAGTAGCTGGGACTGTAGGTACACGCTACTGCACCCAGTTAGCCCTGGCAGAATTTTAGGGATGAATGATTTAGTTGAAACAGGTAAATGGAAAATGTGATTGACAGCTGTCTCTGATTATAATCAGGTCAACAGAGCCAGGATGACCATCTGGCAGAGTTGATCCTTATGGGCCCAGTAGAGAGGGGAACTTGGGACTATGTTTGCCCTATAGCTTTTCTATCTGAGGTAACCCAATGTCCTATTCTTTGTGCTCCATGTGTCTCAGGGAATTGGACCCCATCCTGACTGAGGTCACCCTGATGAATGCCCGCAGTGAGCTGTACTTACGCTTCCTCAGGAAGAGGATCAGCTCTGATTTTGAGGTGGGGGACTCCATGGCTTCAGAAGAAGTAAAGCAAGGTAAAACATGTTTCCCATATTCTCTGGGAGGGCTGGGGTATATATAGTTGGCATTGTTTGTAATAGTTAAGCAACAATCACTTAAGTGTTCGAGATCAGCCTGGGCAACATAGTGAGACCCCATCTTTATAAAAAAAATTAAAATTAGCAAGGCATGATGGCATGTGCCTGTAGTCTCAGTTGCTCAGGAAGCTGAGGCAGGAGGATTGCTTAAGCCCAGGAACACAAGGCTGCAGTGAACTATGATTGTGCCACTGCACTCCAGGCTGGGCAACAGAGCAAGACCCTGTCTCTAAAAAAAAAATTTTTTTAATTTTTAAAAATAAGAAGAAAAAATAAGTAAGGTATGTAGAAACATGAAAAATACTTATACTTTTTTTAGGCTGGGCACGGTGGCTCACGCCTGTAATCCTAGCACTCTGGGAGGCCAAGGCGGGCGGATCGTTTGAGCTCAGGAATTCGAGACCAGCCTGAGCAAGAGCAAGACCCCGTCTCTACTAAAAATAGAAAGAAACTAATCCAACAACTAAAAATATATAGAAAAAATTAGCCAGGCATGGTGGCGCATGCCTGTAGTCCCAGCTACTGGGGAGGCTGAGGCAGAAGGATTGCTTGAGCCCAGGATTTTGAGGTTGCTGTGAGCTAGGATGACGCCACGGCACTCTAGCCCGGGTAACACAGCAAGACTTTGTCTCAAAAAAAACAAAAAAAAAAAAACACTTACACTTTTTTTAAAGCAGAATACAAAATTATATCTGTACTTTGATTACAACCATGTAAAATGTGTACATATTTGGAAAAAAGACTCGAAAAATACTTGAAAAAATGAAAAAGTTGCTCTGTTTCCCTTGGTGAAAAAAGTGAGTATTCCTTTGTTGGCTGTCCCCTAGAGCATCAGAAGTGTTTGGACAAACTCCTCAATAACTGCCTATTGAGCTGTACCATGCAGGAACTAATTGGCTTATATATTACCATGGAGGAGTACTTCATGAGGGAATCTGTCAATAAGGTAGGACATACAACACATCTCTTAGAAGTGGTGCTTCCTATCCAAGAAGCCAGGCTGAAGGAAAAGGCTGAGCATGTCTTGCATATTTCTTGGTCCAGTTTTGGGAATACCCTTGCATGTAAACTGAATGGCATCCCTTTGTATGGTTAGAGAGAGCATCTTTGGCATTATCATACTCTTCGTATACTCAGTTGGGACTTCTTTCCCAAGGATTACAAAAGAATAGCTTAGTTTCTCAGGGAGCCCACTTGTTCCCTGCTCCCTGGAGGTATGTAGGTGAGAAGCCTCAGGGAAGTAGGACCTCTGCAGATGTCTTACATACCAGGTAACAGATGTCCCCAAGGCAAAGGTCCTAAATATTAATTTCCTAATCTAGTGATCAATAGAGAAGTAAGCTACTTTGGCAAGGAGGATCTACACCAAGCTGTGACCAGAATAAGTCATGTTGGGAGAAACATGGACAAAGTATAGAAAAGGGAGTAGCGCCAGGGCTAGTGTCACCAGAACCACCTAGAACAGGACATGCAGAACTGGAACCCTCACTGTGTGTTTTGCCTTTTGGGTAGGCTGTGGCCCTGGACACTTGTGAGAAGGGCCAGTTGACCTCGAGCATGGTGGATGATGTCTTCTACATTGTTAAGAAGTGCATTGGGCGGGCTCTGTCCAGCTCCAGCATCGACTGTCTCTGTGCCATGATAAACCTCGCCACCACAGAGCTAGAGTCTGACTTCAGGTATGGTTGACTCCCTTTCTCCTTTCTAGGCAGAAATGTCCTAGTTGTAGTTGATTCCTGAGGCCTATTTGTTTCTTCCCCCACCTCCTTTTTTCCTTATGATTCTAGTTCAGTTCTACACAGGACATAGGCTCCTGTCCCTAGCACAGTATCCTGGCAGCTGTTGATCAGCCAGATATCTTATGGTCCAAATTTCTGTTCCCTGAACTGGATTGAAGAGGCCCTCATTTCTAGGAAAAAGAACAGGCAGTTCAAATGAAAGCAGTCGTAATAATACCACTCATAGTTACCACTGCTGCTGCCAGACACTGTGCTGATCTTCTACTCTTTTCTAGTCCTAATAACAACCCTGTGAGGTAGGAGCTATTAGCTATGTTTTATAAATGAGGAAACTGGAGTTTAGGGAGATTCCATCCCTCATCAAAGATCACACACCTCCTGAGTGGTGGACTACAGCATGCAGAGCTGACTGACGCAAAACCTGTTTTCTCAACTCCTGTACAGCACTCTGCCTACACTCAGCCACACTGCCTCTGCTTCATTTGTTGGAGCACAGTGGTGATAATTGACAGCGTCATAAGAAATAAAGCATTGGCCAGTCTCCTCTGTATGTCATTGTCAAATCAGTGTCCTTGAGGAGTGTTGGTCACTCTCATACCCTGTCCTGCAGTAGTCTCAAGGATTGGTTATTCTCTCCAGCTTGTGGTGCTGGATTAGGGTAATGGGCACTCTGGTCCTGCTGTCCTGGAGCCCACTTGAGTGCTGTCACTCCCCATATGCCACTCTGCCTCCCAGGGATGTTCTGTGCAACAAGCTGCGGATGGGCTTCCCGGCCACAACCTTACAGGACATCCAGCGCGGGGTGACAAGTGCCGTGAACATCATGCATAGCAGCCTCCAGCAGGGCAAATTTGACACAAAAGGCATCGAGAGCACTGACGAGGCCAAGCTGTCCTTCCTGGTAGGTACCCCACAGATCAGGAGCTGGGTCAGTTTATCTTGAGAGTTTGAACTATGATCTCTAAACCACAGTATAATAAGCATTGAGCTGGAAACTTTTCTTCCAGTGTCTGTTTAGAAAGAAAATTCCTCCTTTAATGAAAGCTCCTTCTAGAAGGTTCTGAAACTGCTTCTTCCTCAGGGACCTATCCTACGTAGCCTGAGCCAGGATATGCACTATTCCCTGCCAGAAGACTGGGCTTCTCAGCTCTCACCTGGAGTCTCTTCCCAAGAGCACTGCCCAGCTGTTCAGGGGCCCCACTGAGTGTCAGGCTTGGCTCGCGTCAGCCACAGAACCTGCTGCAACTAACATCCGTGCCAGGCCTCCAGACTGCGTCTCTGAGGAGAGGCCCACAGCACGAGTGGGTGCCAATCCTTCAGGCCTACCAGGACTGCTTTTTTAGTGCACATCTTAGGCTTTCAGCTTCCTCTGGCAAGGTGACCTTATTGAAGCCCTCAGCTACCCAGAATGACAGATGTGATGTGAGTCTTAGAAGTTGTGTGACAGCTCAGCAAGGAGAAGTGTGGCAGGATGAAAGGATTTGTGCAAAGCAACAGGCAGTTTGTGATGAGCCAAAGAGAACATGCATGAGTCCTAAGCTCATGCTTCTGTGACACATCTGTCTTGCCACACACAAGAACAGCGCTGTCAGAAGTCCATTCTGCTCCATCTCTCACACTGGCAAGTTCAGAGCCTGAAGGGAACATCCAGTAGCAGAACTCTCAATCAATAGTCTACACGTGGGGTTCAATGCAAAAATGTGTACATGCATTTTTTCCGGAAGCAGAGTCCTTAGCTTTTACCAGATTCCTAAAAGGTTCTATGACCCCAAAAAAGTTAAGAGCTGTTTCTTTCAGAGACACAAACCTAAACTTGCTAATATCTACCCTGCCTCTGTGCAGGGGAACCTACAGTAACTAGTCATCAGACTGATCCAATATGAAGACTATTTAGGCAGCCCCACTTTCTTCCTGTCATTGAAAATATTTTCCCTGGGCATGGGTTCTGTCAATCTGGAATGTCATGATTGTTGCCAAAAAAGAGGATCAGTTCCAAAAAACTGTTGCCTCTGAAATATGGTACCTTTGGAGAACTTTGTCAAAATGTCCAGTAACCTGCATCATATGATCATGAACTGACTTAAATTTATTTTGTTTGCATTCTATTTCATTTTTTTACAGAACTTATTTTCATTCTTTCATTTCTGTGCTCAGAAACATTCATTGCCTCCTTGCTGCCCACGACATCAAAGCTAGCTGTCTGCCTGTTTAGGCCTCCTAAGTCTGAGCCATCCCACCTCTCCAGTCCCATTTTCCACCACCCGACCATGCACATCCAAAGGCTGGCCAGCGTGTGTTCGCGCTTTCACTGCTCTGTGAGGACCTCCCATTCACACAGTTTCATTGTTTGAGGGCCCAGAAGACCAGATACAAAGGTGATGCTAAATGCTTGATGACAGGTTTCCAGTTTTCCCAATGCCAAGTACTTAAAATGTCATCACTGCCACTGCAGGGCCTATTTTTTATGTCACTTTGATTCATTTGGCTGTCAAGATAAATTATCCAACTGTACTGACATGTCATTCACCGTGGGCAGGGGATAAGCCCAGTGAGTGAATCCATGCTTACAATGTCTGTCAATACAGGGGAAACTTTGAAATCAATACCATTTGACCCCAAATACATTTTTCCCTCGTGATAATTATTCTTGGTGTCCTTAAATGCCTTGGAAACAGTTATGTTGTGGCTTTCATCCTTAAGCTGTCATGACAGTGCAGTTATTTCTCTGGAAACTTGTAATGTTAGCAGGCTTGTGTTGTGGCGTGTTAAAGAAAGGCCTTTAGGCTTATCCATCTATAGCCAGAGTGGCCCAAGCAGCACCGTCCGCGGTGTGGGTTTGAGTATTGGCTGCAGGACACTGACAAAGGAAGCACTCTGGGGAAGGCAAGAGAGACTGCCTAATCTCAGTCCCTGGGGTTCTGGGATTCTCCTTTTACCCGAAACTCCTGGCTCATCTTGAAGATTGGCTCCCCCTACTTCACCCCTGCCTTCCTGGTCATACCCCTAGCACACCAGTTCAGAGGCAGTGGGAGCCTCTTGAACGATAATTCCTCCCACACAGAGCCACTAAGTGAGTATTCCCAAACCACAGCTGTGCTCATGTGGCATTCACCTGCTTTTAAAAATCTTTAGTGCCACCCCACTGTCCACAGGGACAAAGTCCTAACTCTTCAGCACAGCACCTCAGTTCCAGTCAGTCTCCACCCACTTCTGCCCCTCTATGTCTTGCCACTTCCCAGAACATATTTGTTTGACCTTGCTCTAAGCTAGGCAGATGCCACGGCACTCTAGCCCAGGTGAAAGAACAAGACAAAAAAAGAATTGTGTTCCAGCTTTTTTTTTTTAAAGAAAGAGGGTCTCATTATGTTGCTCAGGCAGGTCTCAAACTCCTAGGCTCAAGTGATCCTCCTGCCTCAGACTTCTGAGTAGCTGGAACTACAGTTGTGTACCTGTGCCCAGCTTATTCCAGCCTTTTAAGTTCAGCTCAGCTACCAACTCTGCCATGGAGCCTTCCTTAAATGCCTCAGACCAAAACAGTTTTTTTTTTCTTCTAAATGGCCAGAGCAGTAAGTGCCTTAATTATCACTTTGTCACATGCTACTTTTTACAATTAGTATTCTGCACCTAGTCTATAAGGCAGTTGAGTTATGAAAGAAGGAGCCCTTGGCCCCAGAGTAGGGAGACCTGAATGCTAAACCTGGCTCCAGCTCTGTGGCCTTGTCACTCGAGTTTCTGTCCCTTACTCTGCTTTATTTTTCTTTGTGGCATTTATGACTACCTGACATTATATAATACATACATTTGTTTACTATCTGACTTCTTTTCTGGGATATCAACTTTATGAGAGGGTGGACTGTGTCTGTTTTGTTAACTGCTCTCTCCCCACTGCCTAGAACCCTGTCTGGCACATAGCAGGCGCTCAGTAAATATTTGCCAAGTCAATTGTTGGCTGACTTTAGTGACTTCACTTTCTTAGAAGTCTCATTTCCTCCCATGAACTGGGTTGTTTTGTTGGGGTATTTGGCAGGGTCAGTGAGAGAAAGGATGAGAAAATGCCTCATAGGTGGTAGGCTTTCTGGAAGCTTTTCTTTAATACATGTCAGACTTTGTATCACTGACCTGGGCTTGGCAACTTATTCCAGACCTGTGTGCCTGAGTCATTTCTGGTCTGTAACAGGTAATAGAGCCAAGAGACCTGAAAGCTGGGCTTTCTACCTCTGAGGTCTCTATGGCTTTGCTCCCTGGCATTAGGTATAGAAGAAAAAGCAAGCCTGGTTCACCATTCTGCCCAGTCTGAGATCTGAGCATCCTGCCTGATGACAGGGGTGTGCCTTTTCCTTAGCCTGAGTCTAAAGTCCAGTCAGTCCTTCTCTGAGCTTCAAAGAGTGCAGCTGTCAACCAATCTGGTGTTGGAGTGGGTAGCACACACTCATCAGCCAGAAATCACATTCTTCCTTCCTCCTTCATCTCCCAGGTAACTCTGAACAACGTGGAAGTCTGCAGTGAAAACATCTCCACTCTGAAGAAGACACTGGAGGTACGGGAGAAATTGCCTGTCAGCTTTTAGCAGCTGTAGCCTCCCCATTTGGAGAGAAAGCCCTGTACGCTCTTCCTGGTGGAGACAGGGGTGTTCCCTGACACTGAGCCACACTTGAGGGGATTCACTGGTGACTGACATGGTAGCACCATTCCTGGGCTAGTGGGAAAAGATCAAGAGTTGGAAGATCAGAATTCAAATTAGCTCTTCCAGCATATACTTTGCATGTGACCTTGAACAAGTCTCTTAACTCTCTGAGCCTCAGTTCTTTCATCTATGAAATGAGATACAGATAGATCTCTATCCTGCCTTACTTTGGGCTTGTGGGGTGGACTAATGAGAAAACAGGGTTGAAAGCACCTTATAAAAATGACAAAGCCCTCTATAAATGAAAGAGATTAAGATAGGGGTCACCAAGCCCTGTGCAAAGCTGGTTGCTGTTATTTTTGGAAAGAAGGCTGTTATTTCCAAAGTACAGTGGAAATTGCTTGGGCTTTGAAGTCAGATACCCCTGAGTTCAGGTCTCCACTTGACCAGTGAACGTGGGGCCTTAGGCAAATTCTATAACCTCCCTGAGCCTCAGTCTCCTCATAGGTAAAGCAGCGTTGTTGTGAGATCAGTGTGATAAGCCCCTGGTATGTGAGAGGCATACAGTGGTACTTACTTATTAACAGTTACAAATAACAGCATGGAGCCATCACTTTAAGTATTAGAAAATGAGGGGCTCAATTCTCCCCTACTCTCCAACTCAGCCTCTGGGAAGGGAGTGAGGTCAGGGTCCTGTCTCCACAGGGAACACCTGGACAGCGGAGGCAAGAGCTTGAGGCACCAGCTGGTGTGAAATGTGGCTTTGGGCTGGGCAGGCCGAGGAGGAGGCTGGGAGCCAGCACCCAGGGGAGAGAGGACCCAATAGCTAACAGGGTTACTGAGGGAGGCTCAGGGAGAACAGTCAGGTGAGAGTTTATAGTACTGTTGTAAACTGGACTAGGTTAGGCATTTACTCCAAAAAGTCCTTAAAATGAAAAATAAGGTGATACAATGTACTGATAACATAGTTTCTGTGACCTCCCATGTTTTCAACAAGGTGGCTGTCCTCATTGGTTTTAAGTCATGGCACTTTAGATTATATTCCTGACTTTATCCTTAACTGTTGGATTTTGTAAGTAAAATTTTGGGAAATGTTAGAAATTCAGAACTGGGCCCATAGAATTAGCCAAGTGAAAGAAAAGAGGGACAGGAAAGAGCTGAATAAACAATTCCCATAAATCCCACCCTGCCCCTTAGACTGCATCGCACAGATGTTCTTTCTCAGCCCCTCAGCAACCCTCGAGACAGGCAGGTCAGGTGGCATGATGTCCACCTTACAGATGAGGTCACAAGGCTAGTTAAAGATAGTAAGTGTTGGAGCTGCTGTGGGAACAGAGGGCTTCTGCCTGCCAGGTCAGTCCCTGGGCAGCTTTTCACACTGCTCCCCGCCCCATGGCCAAACAGCACAGACCTTCTATGGAGGCTACAACAATGTGGGCAGCTCCTGCAACCTAAAGCATGAGCTTTAAGAAGTCCCCCCTATGGAGTTCCCTCTACCTAGGCCATAGTATAGTGATTAGGAACAGGGATTCTGGAGCCAGAATTCCCAGACTAGAATCCCAGCTCAATGACTTACTGCTATGGCTTCCGGTAAGTTATTAACTTGTCTGTGCCTCAGTTTCCTCATCCATCTAGTGAGGACAATATGTCCTGATTAATTATACAGTGGTATTATGAAGAGCCAGCAAAATGGTGGATGTGGAAGGACTTTTCATATCTTCCCTGTATAAATTATTTTTTATATAACTTATATCACATCAGTGGCATTTTAATTTCAAGAATAAAACAATGAATGATACAGGCTCAAATGACAGCCCTGTGACATG
>CAUYSK010024262.1:0-16592 GCA_963575035.1 Avahi laniger
CTCCCCTCTGATATCTCTTAGCCTGGACTTAAAAATAGCCTGAAATTCATAAATGAACACCAAGTTTGGGCAAAAAGAGTGTTAGTTTGCTAGTGCTGTCATTGACAAAGTACCACAGGCTGGATGCCTTAGTCCACAGAAATGTATTATCTCACAATTTTGGAGACTAGAAGTCCAGAATCAAGGTGTCAGCAGAGTAGGATCCTTCTGACGGTCTTGGTGAAAGGAGCTTGTTTTAATTCTTTCTCCTTGGCATGGAGATAGCTGTCTTCTCCTCACATCTGTTCCCATCATTTTCCCTTTATATGTACCTGTGTCCACAAGTTCCTTTTTGTCAAGACACCAGTTATATGGGATTAAGGGACCACCCTACTCCAATATGACCTCAACTTTACTGGTTATATCTGCAATGATCCTATTTCCAAATAAGATCACATTCTGAAGTACCAGGGGTTAGGACTTGAACATGAATCTTGAGGTCACACAATGCAACCCATGTCAAAATCCAAGGAAATCCTCTCTTTTTGATCAAAGGAGCAAGAAACGGGTCAGAATGATAAAAGTCCCCTGTTTTGGGTTTTGTCTTGTTTTTCCTTCTCTCCCACCCAAGTCCCCAGTCAATCCCATGATAGTAGTGGTGGAAATGGCAGCATTGGCTGGGCAGGCACCTAAAATCCAAGGGAGGAAAAATCTAGTGACCAGAAGAACTGTGGTACCAAGAGAGTGGGAGAGAAACTGGCTGCTTTTTTATCATTTTCTATGCCCTCATTATTTGGTCCCTGATGCAGACTTAGTTGCAGAAAGTTCATGGGAGAGCAGGGCACCTAAATCTCCAGTTTTCCAGACCGAAAACCAAGGTGGGGTTGAGAGGAAATGGGATGGAGGCTGGGAGCCAGAATGTGACAAGGAAATCACAACAAGGAGAGAAAGCGTTTCCACAAAGTTATGTATGAATTCTTGGGTTCACTTCTGAGCTGTGCATTCATGGAAATTAGCCCTAAATTTCATAGGAAAAGGCTTTTAGAACTGAATGATGATGTGGTAAATCTTCACCTGGGTCTTAGACTGGCTCCTGGGTGATGAACAATGTACAGATTTAAACAGAATTATAAAGGCTTTGAAAATTGAACCTATGTGGGAACCACAGCCCAGAAAGAAGTCAGGAAGGATCTTGCAGCATGATACTGGGTTGATTGTCTGCTAAAATAAACAAACGAAAAATATTCTATATAGGATTTTTAAAAGACTCAGATAATTATAGCATAATATTCAAAATGCCCAAGATATAATCCAAAATTACTAAATATGAGGAAAGAGGAAACATCAATATCTTACATGAAAAAAAGATAATCAACAGATATTGACTCCAAGATGACATAGATGTTGGAATTATTAGACAAAGATTTTAAAACAGTTATTTTAGTGATGCTCTGCAAAGTAAGTGTAAACACTCTTGAAATGAAAGAAAGAATATCTCATTGAATAAACAGAAGATATAACAAGGAACCAAATGAAAAATTTAGAACTGAAAAATATATTAACCAAAATATATGCAGTCACTGGTTAGGCCCAACAGCAGAATGGAGATAACAGAGGGAAAAGTTAATGAACTTGATGGTAGATCAATAGAAATTATCCAGTTTGAACAACAGAGAGAAAAAAATTGAAAAACAAATAGAGGCTTAGGATTGGTGAGACAATGCCGAAAAGTCTAATGGTAATGTCATCAGAGTTCCAACGGAAAGGAGAAAGGGTGGTGAAGAAAAATATTTTGAAAATATAATGGCTAATATCTTACCAAATTTGGCCAAAGACTTAAATAATAATCATAACATCTAATTACTATTATTATTATTATTGTTACTGAGATTTATTGAGCTCTTAGTCTTTTTCAGGACCTGTTCTAAATTTTTTAACATACTCTTCTAATCTTCAAGGAGTCACACATATAAGTCCTTGCCAAGGTCACAGAGATATTAAGTGGTAAATATAGAAAACAAACCCAGGAATTCTGTCTCTGGAGAGTAAGCTATTAACTACAATGTTACAGACTCTCTGGTATGCCTAAAATCAATCTCTTCTTTGAACCTAGATAGCAGATACTTTGCTGCAATATGATTTTTTTTAAGTATGTGTCATTCTTGGTAAAGTTCTAAGATGTTAAGGCTTAAAAATATTTGCAAGAGATAAAAGAATAAACAACTACAATTTAGGGTGAAAGTTGTGTGTGAACTCGATTATCTAATAGACTACAAATTTTTTAATGGAAGAGGCTCCACTGACACACTTATATTTCATGGCATCTTGTATGCTTCTGGCACATATGGTTGTTTAATTTTAAAAATTTGTAGTTTGATGAAAGAGGCATACAACCATACAACTTATATGAAAAACAGTGTAATAGAAAGAAGATCTACCTCCAGCATTAACTGGTTTCTTGATCTTCAAGAAGTCACTTAACCTACTGAAGCCTCAGCACCTGTTCTTAAACCCAGGAGAGTTCAAATACCCAGGTAGGGAATACTGTGATGATGAATGAGGTCGTGTTTGTGAGAATGCTTTGGAGAGCATTACACAAATGACATTCCATTGGATTCAGTGCAAAGCAGATAGGAATAAGTGAACCAAATGTGATAAAGGGTGTGGCAGCCTAGAAGAGGGAGAGATTAATTCCAGCTGTGGTCATTGAAAAGGTATTCTGGACCAAGGAGACTGAAACAAACTGGAGAGGAGTTAACAGAGAGGAGGTCAAGGCGAGAGTTAGAGAGCTGCATCTTTGCATGATAAACCCCCATCTCTGGAACTCGCGTCTGACCTTCTCTTCTCCGTGGAACTTGGCATGATCTTAGAGAATATGCTCAAAATCACCACAACT
Organism: Avahi laniger; assembly: GCA_963575035.1. Classification (NCBI taxonomy): domain Eukaryota; kingdom Metazoa; phylum Chordata; class Mammalia; order Primates; family Indriidae; genus Avahi; species Avahi laniger. The sequence continues at coordinate 2,876 of CAUYSK010024262.1, forward strand.
ATTTGGAATATTTTATAATCCCAAGGGAGAGAGAGCAGCACAGGGATAAAAAGCAGGAGGGAGAGGAAGGAGGTTTTAAGATGAGCAGGCTTTTGCACAAAACATCTCCTTATCTTTTATTTTTGTAAATTTTGGGGGGGCTGTCTTTTTCAAACTGAGTCAAATTACTCAGTTTCTAGTCCATCTATTGGGGAAACCAACAGTTGTGTTTACTATTCTGTGCTTAATGCAAATTTAGCATCAGTATTTTTCAAATTTCAGGGTGAATAAGAATACCTAGATGAACCTATTTTAAAACATAAAAATAAAGAAACAAATTCTCAGGCTGCATCCCCAGCACTGCTGATGCAGTCTATCTGGCTGAAGTTGGACGAGGGCTCCTCATTTCAACACATAACCAGGTGCTCCAGGTGTAGATAGTTCATTCTTCTCACCACTGAACTGGTGAGAAGACCAGTCTATGCCAAAGCTGAGAGCACAGTTATTGGCAATGGATGCTGTTCCAAAATGATTACTAGATTCCTTCACTCCATGAACACCAGCTTGGGGATGTGGACACAGAAGGAGATTTTAAATCCATATTGGATTTGCCAGATTACTGTATTTTATTCTCTATATTCCCTCCTGCTCAAAAGCAAGGAACAAAGAAAAGAAAAAAACCCACAGAATGCCATTAATCAATCTTTACTTTAATCTCACTTTTTTTTTTTTTTGCAAGATCTGGCCACTGTACCACCCAGTCCAGGAAACAATGCAACCAAGTGCAACAATATTCTTTACAAAATGATTTGAGGACACAGTTTTGTTCTAATCTCAAGACAAACGCAGTATGCAACACTCTCTTCTTTGATCCCATGAAAAGAGAGGAAGAAACAATCAGGAACTAACAAATAAAATGAAAATTACCTCCTTTTCATATTTTGGTGATGAAAAATGTTTCAAAGCACTCCAAACACTCATAGAAATGATAATTACCTTCTTCTTTCCTGGGGTAAACACAGGGACATTTGGATTGTAATAGTCTCATCAGAGTTTTATAAACTGCAACATAAGCGATAAATGTTCCTTAAACATCTGGGCTTGTCTACTCTTTCAAAAAGTCTGTAAACATCAGATAAAGCTTACATTAGGATGTTTGGATGTCAGGCCTCAGGGTGGTGACTGTGGTTCCATTATGAAATTATATCTCATCTGAATTTCTGGAAGTCACCTGTGAAAATCACTCCCAAAGCAACGCACGCCCAGAAATCAAAGATATATTGAACTGAATCATGTATCTACAGGAAAAACTGATTTCTTGACCCTATAACCTTCCATACTTCCATGCTTAGACCCGGAGAGTGAATAAGGGAAACACCAGTACTTAAAAACGCTTATTCTGGACCAAGGAGTATGTTGGGAACATGATTTGATTTAATTCACCCTATAAACCTGTGGTGCTGCAATTATCTCTACTTTACAAATGAGGAAACTGAGACTCAGAGAGGTTAAATAACTTGCTTAATGTCAAACAGACAAGAAGTGGTAAAATAATAATCTAGGATTACCGGAGTCATACTTAAATTGCAAAATCCAGCCCATCATCACCCTGATGAGAAGTCTTTTATAACCTCACCTCCCTCAATCTGAGTAGATATTCTTTCTTTCCCATTTCAACTTACATCTAATTAACAGGGCCCAAAGTTTGGAAGACATTGTTATCTGGGATTTATTTAACAGTTGATACTAAGTAGAGTGTGAGTTGGGGAGCAGAAACCACATCTGATAATATGACAGCATCAGACATAACCAAATACATGTTCTGGCTCCTACATTTACTACCTATCTTACCAGGGATGAGTTTTCATTTTCTGTTTTTGTTTTCATTTAAAATTTTTGAGCCATAATTGTCTCTTCTATAAAATGGGGGTAATAATTCTACCTCCAAAGTCACTGTGTGGTTTAAAAGAGAACAGGTATAGTAGATCCAGAGCCTGCCTGCTCTACCAATAACAGTTCTCTATCCACATGTCCTATTGCCACAGTACCAGGCACGTAGTAGGTATTCAGTAGGTGTTGATGGACTGATCCACTGACAATGTGGGTATTGAAGGAACCAGTAAACAACACTCCTCTTTTCTACCCAAGTTCTAAACCAAATGATAAGATTAAGGAATAGGCTCATGCCAAAAAGTCATCTTGAATATTAAAAAGAAGCTGATATTAGATAATGCAGCTTATATCTTTGATCAAGTGGGCTTCCTAAGACTTAACCCCAAGATTAGGTATAGTTGGGGGCAGAAATAGAAAACTGCAAGCCTCCCCATGTTGAAGTTACAGCATGAGCCCTACCAGAAAGCAGGAGGAAGAGGCTGGCCCATTGTGCCCAATTCCTCCCACAAACTCACCAGTAAGGAGATGCTCATCAGTGGCTGAGCAAGGGGCAGCAGTCATTTAGAAATGCTCAGGAAAATGCTTCCTCATGGGCACCCAGAGCTAGTGCAGGGGAGCTGCTCCCTAACCGCAGCCCGACAGCCTGAATGGCTGCCTGAAGCCCACTCTCCTCCATAGCCCCATGCCGGCATGTGATAACCTAGGGCTGCTTCACCAATCCTCCCACCTGGAGGAATTTAACAAGCTAACTAGGGAACTAAAACTATCCTTGGTCTCACTCTGACCTTGTGATTGAGTCACTGGGCCCTACCTTCTGTTCTCTTAACCAGTCTTCACCCTCTGTCTGCCTCTGAGTGAGTGGGTCCTTGTGTTATTTCCCATGCCAGAGACCCTCTTTGCCTCTCTTTATGAGAGTTCCAGTTTCCCCAAAAAGGGTCATGCCCCGTGCTGTGAAGCCTTCCTGATGCTAATGTACCTCCAAGGACAAGCTGCTACAGCTCTAAGGTACAGTTTCTAAATAAAGGAATCAAGGCCCACAGAGAGGGGATTTGCCCGGTCAGAGAGCTGGCCAGTGCTGGAACTCAGGCTCCTTAATGTTCAGCTCAATGTTCTTTTGAGTCATTAAGTGAAAAGTAAATGGGAGGAAGAGAAAAAACCTTATTTCCACCACTGGTGCAGCCTGATAATGGAATTCCATAAAATCTTGAGTGGTTACAGAAGATAGGAATACTGAACAAACAAGCCAGCCCTCTTAATAGAGAAGGGTCCCTGGGACCAGGGTCAATGAAAACACTGAAGGACACCACAGTTTAATAGACAGAATATGACATTTATTTATTCATTTTCTCGTTCATTCATTTATTCACATAAATGAATGAATTTAATAAAATTTACTGAATGTCATATGTGTCAGGAATGTTTGTAGGCATTACTAATATAAGAAACAATAGGCTTGAGCCCAGTAGTTTGAGGTTGCTGTGAGCTAGGCTGATGCCACGGCACTCTAACCCGGGCAAAAGAGTGAGACTCTGTCTCAAAAAAAAAAAAACAAACAAAAGAAAGAAACAATAGGACACACAAAAATCCCTACCCTCATGGAATCTATATCCTTTTAGGGGAACACAGGAAATCTGCAAAAACAGATGTGTGTGTGTGTGTGTGTGTGTGTGTGTGTGTGTGCGTGCGTGTATAATGTACTGTAGTAAGTGCCAATGTAATAATAAGCAGGGAGATTCTTAATAGGGAGTGGGGGGGTCAGGAGTGGTTATTTTAAATAGACTAATCAGGAAAAGACTCACCCACAGGCTGAGACCTGAAGGAGTTGATGGAGCAAACCCCACAGATTCCAGAGAGAAGAGAGTTCCAGGAAAAGGCAACAGCAAGCGCAAAGGCTTTGCAGCTGGAATGTGCTTGGTGTATTTAAGGAACAGGAAGAAACCTAGTGCACCTGGAAGAGTAGCAGAAGACCGGGTCCACATGGCTTCAGATTATGTATTAATATGTTCTTGTTGTCAGTTATATATGTTCATTAGCACGTATGTCAGAACCACTTACACTATAAAAGGCTTCCTTCCATGAGGCTCTGTCCATATTCTGCCTCTATAAAGAAAGGAAAGGAAGGAAATACTCCTGTCTAATGGTTCAAAGAAGTTAAGGCAGAAAGAGAGTCAGTGTCTTGGTCGGGTATGATCAGCGAAGTCTGGGATCTCGGGGGTCATCAAGTGACTGGAACTGGTTTGAGGACCCATGTGATCCCAGGGAGGGAGTGGACAAGATGAGGTAGGAGGATGGCAGGTTTCACATCAGGAAGGGGAGCAGTGTAAACAAAGACATTAGCAGTGCTTCCTAAAAAGCCCTGAACAGAAATTAAGAGACGTGGATCATTTCAGGCTCTACCACTTTGTAGCCAAGTGACCTTGAGCAGGTCACTTTCCCTCTCCAGACCTCATCTTCCTCTTTTTTAAAATAAGCAATTATAATGTGCCTCGTTAGCATGGTAGGCAGTGCTTCAGTCTCATAAAATAAGCAATTATATAAAAAGATCTCCTAGTTCCACTCAAATTCTAGAATTTTAAAACTTTGCCATCCAGAAGACACAGAGGAGGAGATAGGGGAGATCAAAAATTAAGGGGAGCAACTCCAAGTATTTTGTATTTTCTCAGAAGTAGATAAGTAGAATTCAAGCTTTGAAAATAAATTAAAATCTATTTCTCCTCAGCTCCAACCACTGCCTTGGGGACCTCAGAAAATTAAAAACAATGTGTATTCCTCTTGGATTTATTTTTAATTTTTGAATGCAGATATCTGAAAGCGAAGACTTAAGGCAAGTACTGATAAAATTAAAAACCGCAGCAATGACCTGTAAATTGAAGCCCTTCTCCTATCAGATGTAGAAGGAAAAGAAATATTGATATACTCTGATTTCTGGAGTGAGATAGGTGGGTATTAGTTAGGTATATTGACAGATGGGTACGTGCATATACATCGGGAAGCGTGTGTGTGTATATAATTTTACTTGTCTCTAACTCAAGTTCCTCATATTTGTGTTGGTCCCCTTAGCATTCAGCTCAGCAGTTAAAGAGAATAATTTTCCCCATAGACACTTCTGTTATTGTACATCCTATAGCCTAGTGAATGGACATTATCACTTAGATGCTGGTCAGATTCCATCCATGCATAAATGTCTCTTACAGTTGGACCTACATATCTCAGCAGACAAGGTGAAATGCAACCCACATACCTATCTATCATAAGAATATATACATACAGATATATACATTCTACTGTTCTTATATTTATCCTTAGGAGACTTGAGTTCATCTGCTAAAATAGCCCAGCTACAGTACAAGGCCTATGAGTAACTGTAAAGCTAAAACCCCTGTTTGCCGAAAATACTGCTAGTGTAGAAGGCAGTGAACTAGTATATCTTGAGAACATATTGACTATTAGGAACTTGGTCCTATGTTGCATTTAAACTTCTAAAAAAAATATGATCTTCATGGACAGAATAAGGGCCTTCCATAGTCATTAAGCAGTTGTGCAAAACCTGTGTCTGCAGAGACTACATGAAATAAAGTAGTACAGTAGGCTGGAATGCAGTAGGGGCTTATTAAATGCTAGTTCCCCTAAACAGAAGTAGCCATTCTGTTTCCCTCTCCAGCTTCAAGCTAATTTGTCTCTCTAAGTATTAGGAAACTGCATCTGAGTCCAGGGAAATGCCACTAGCATCAATGTCACATTAGAAGGCTATGGACAATGATATGTGACACATGAAGGCAATCAGTCTCTGCCAGATTGATGATGGGAAAGCCTCTTCTTAATACTAAGGGCGCTCAATCTGGCAGTCCCTCAGAGCTGGTTTCAAGGGCACCGTAAAGACAGGACAGAGTCAGCCAGACAAATGGCTTTGGACAGAGAGGGCAGTCCTCCCCTGGTATAGAGGAGAAAGCACAGCTTGTGGGGTCAGAAGCACTGGGTTGACGGAGGAATGCAGAACAGTGGGAGGAAGGAATGTGAAAAGTTCGAAATTCCCTCCTGAAGATTGGCATTTGTGGGGGCCCGTTGACATTTTTAATAGGAAAGTGACTGATACAAATCCTGTTGAACAGAATCCTTGGTGGCCTTGGAGGCCGTGGAAGTATGGATTGGGTGAGAGCATCTAGAGACAGGCAACACGATGTCAAGAGGAGGTGACAAATGGCTGTGTTTGGTAGAGGGAGTGGGGATGAGAAAGCAGGGTCGGAGAGGAGAGAGAGGACAAAGTATGAATCAGCAGGGCCTGAAAACTGATTAGTGGTCTGTTTAGAGATAAGAAGGCTCCCGGGCTGGGAGACTGACAGAGCCCATAAGAAGAAGATCAAAGGCAGAAGACATCTGTACTGGGCACCATACAGGGAAAATACTGTGAGTTTAACAGCAGAAGAACAAGAGGTGCTTGCACTCTCTCTGGGTTCCCCCGGAGTCACTTGAGGCTTGTGTCCACACAATGTGACAACATCTAGTCGATCTCTTTAAAATCCAGCCCATCTGTTGGTTATTGTCCCTGTAGAAGCAAAAAATTGACAGGATGAATTCTGCGCTTGCTCATGGTGACTCCTCGCCCAAACTCACTCTACCTGACTATCGGAAGACAGTGAACTGAGCCAGGACAATGATGGTCCATGACACTAGACTGCACAGAGTACATCTTTTTCCCCAGGATCTTGACTTTATTTGTGTATGTTGGAGGCTCACAGAATAGGGCGGGTGGAATTAGAAAAAGAAAAGCAAAAATCCCAACAAAACAAAAACGTGACATTCATCACACTCCCTGCAGCAATGGGCCTATTTTTACAACTGCCACATGGGGCAGAGGGCTTATGTTGTCATTTCAAACAGTGCTTCATCTTGACCATGGCAGGATTACATGTGACAGCAGTGAAATCAGAACATTTCTTCGGGCACTGAGCAGGAGGACCTCTAATTGCTCTAGGTATCCAAAGTTACAACAACCATCCCAGCTTGTCCCAGCTGCCTGGGAGGGGAAGATCATTAATTCCATAAACAGAAAAAAATGAGGTTTCAAAAATATTAATAAAATGCTCTAAAAACGATGAGTTCATTGTGATATGGTCTGCTCGTGGTATGAAGGGGCTCAATTTTGCCATCACAGAACCTTGAATAATCCATATTTATTTTAAAGAAGTGTCAATAGAAACAGGGATTCAAGAGAGACAAAGAGAAATATGTAGGACCAATGTCTTGAGGGGCATAGAATGGATTCTAAAAATAGCATTCACTTCTTTGTATGTGTTTCATTTATTCCTGTATCCCTAGTGCCTAGTACAATGTCTAGGTCTTTAATAAGTGTAGATAGAATGAATGGATTCATAAAATGACACTTTCCAAGTCGTACCCTAACTGGAATGTCCTTCCCACATGTTTCTTTGACTGGAAAATTCCTACTCATATTTTATGTCATATCACAAAAACGTATAAAATATCACTCCCTGGGAGAAATCTTTTCTATCAACCAAGACTGAATGTACCTCTCCATCATTACCTTTAGCACAGCACCAGTTACTGTAGGCACCAGCAAATGAATCATGTTTACTGATCTCTGTTCTTTTGTCTCTGAGCAACCTTGAAGTAGAAAGCATTTCTTATTCTCTCTCACAAGTGCCTAATGTAGTTTGGCACATAGTAAGTTCACAATAAATATGAGTTAGCAAACTGCTCCAAGAGACACTGGAGAGAAAATGTTGGCGGGCATTAATGACCAATGGAATACAGAAGAAAAGAGAGGGAAGGCTAACGATAAATAATCCCGACAGTCTTTCTTCTGCCTCGCTACAACAGTGTTTGTTTTCTTGACATCAGTAAGTGATCCACACATTCCTTATGAACCCGATATGATCTGTCAGCCATGATTTCTTGCAGTAAGGCTTTCTGCCATGGAGTTGCAAATAAAAGATAAAAATATGAATGATATCTTCTGTACGGCAGTTGCCTTTTTCAATTTTTTTTTCCCCAATTGTTTCCGAAGCTCCAGTTTGTGTGTGGTCTTCCAGAGAAGAGTAGCTTTTCTGTCAAAATGGGCTGGAACGGATCTCTGAGTTTCTCCCCAGAAGGGACTCATTCCTGCAGCCAACTAGATCCTATTCCAGGTGTCTCTATTTCCTCCTAAATCACTGTATATTTTTTGAAGTTTAGGTGCTATTAGATGAATTACCAGTCTCCTTCCACAAAGCAAGAGAAAGAATCAAGTGGCAAATTTTCTCTGATTTTCCCCCTCAGAAATGTTAGTGACACACACAATCTCACCTTGTCCTTCCGAGGGAATGACTTCTAACTCCAAATCACCTCAACTCTCTCTCTCTGGATCTTCAGGTCAGCGTGTTCCACACTATCTCCACCTTCTGACATGTGAAATTCTATGTGTCTAAACTCTAACTCAACCTCTCCTCCCTTTGCCCTGCAAAGACAGCTTCCCACGTGGAACCCCTTGCTCTTGGGTGTCTCTCCCAGGCACCCAGACTCAAAGCCAGGGTCCTCTTGTAGCAAAATAGAAGCCTTCTAATGAGTTTTGTTGTCACTAAGCCCCTGCACATTGCTTCCAGAGTTATCGTCATGAAGTTCCATTTCTTTTACTGTAAATCCCAAACTCCTCAGTCTAGCTCTTAGAGCCTTCTACAAATTGGTTCTTAGTTACCACTACTGGCTCTCTCCTGAGATATCCTCCAAGAATGCTCTACTGAGTCACTCTATTTTCTGTTCACTGAACAGACCCCAAACCTCAGGATCCATCCTCAAACTTGCCATCCTGGATTAATTGCCCTTATTCTCTTATCTCTCTGGTTCTTGTCCCAAAGCCAGGGCTACACAGGGCCTTGGTTCCAACGCTTCTGCAAGCTTATCAATTTGGTACGAACCACTTAAAGCCTGGATGCTGGTCGTCAGTGACACCTTAACTCTATACCTGGTAGCTCACAGGGCAACCCCATCCTACCTCCAGCCCTCACCTTGTTTCCCAGCACCCAGTGCCAGGCACAGTATCCAGAGTCAGTGTTTATTTAGGAAAGAAATCCAGGAAGTAGCCAAGTAAGAGCAATCTAGCATCGTATCTAAAGATGAAAGAGGGATCATAAGATGAAGAGTAGCAAATTGTAAGATAGAAAGACATGAAAGAAATTTTTCAGATTTTGTATACTGTCTGAGTGAAATAATAAGTTCCCTTTTAGTTGCAACTGATAGAAACCTAACTCAAGTCAGCCTGAGTCACCAAAAGAAAGCATTAGCTCAAGTAACTTAAAAATCCATGGGTATATTGGCTTCATATTTGGTTGAATATTATACAAATGTACAGATGAGATCCTTGGACATTGTTTTCTCTCCATAGCTTGGTTCTTTTTTCTGCTGTGTTTCCATAAGCAGGTCTTCTCCTCATGCATACAGACTCAAAGCTTCCATCCTACCAGTTTAGCAATCCCAGAGAAAAGAATGCCTCTTTACAATAACTGCACTGAGTTTCAGGATGGTTTCTCCAGGAAACTGCTTAGGCCTTATCCCCACACCTGAATCAATCACTGTGAACAGGGAGAAGAAATATGCTACCAGAAACTCAAGGCACATTTATGAGGAAAAGAGATTAGCTGTTGGTTAGGTGAAAAGCAACCAATGTCCGCCATGATGCATAAGGTAAGCTAGATGATCCAGGACAAAATATGTGTTGGAGGCCTGAATCTTGTGGATTGGGGGTGATTCTGATCATGCACAGGTCCCACGCTTGATCTCTCTTTTATACCTTGGTACCTGTGAGAGGGGTCATGCGTGACGGTGAACCATAGAAATACATCTTTCCATCTCGATAATGTGAAACACACAAAAAAATCGATTTGTAATGGACATGCATCCTACTTACATTAAGTATTCAGGGAAAAACAATCTATGCATTGGGCATAAATTTGGGGCTACCTAGAAAATAATCTATTCTAGTCGATAAGGGAGAGAGAGGAGCAAGACATGGTTATGGGAGGAAAAACGTCAGAGAAATTTCAAAGCCAAAAAACTCTTCAACTTAAGTTATTATTACACAATTTGCCCACCAGCTCACCTCATAGACATTGCTTATCTTTTAACAGATAGAGGTTCTTTAGAGAATGTTTCTTACTCTAGCACTTTTAATCTGGACATGAACCCTTATTGACCATGTCTCAAAGCCTTTCCTTGTTCTGTACCAGGGATTAGAATCCAAGGGTCCCACTGGACATCCACCCCCCCACACACCCTTTCTCTCATCTGGGTCCCAGGGTAATTGAGTTCTTCGAGGATCAGGTCAAATTCCTCTTCTCCTACAAGCCCTCCTAAGGTCATTATTTTCGGTTAGTTTCTCCTTTCCCTAAACTTCATAGTATGTTGTTTATTCCCCTATGATAGCATTTATCACAGTCTGCTTTTGAATTAGAGTTATTTATGTATGTGTCTGTCTTTGCTGACAGACTGTGAGCTCTCAGCAAGCCTGGAATAGCTCCTATTCATCTCTGTAACCCCCAGTGTCAAGTGTAGTCCTTTGTACTAAGCAGATACTCAACAAATGTTTGCCAGATTGCTGAATCCAATCATGTTAGTTCCTTGCACGATATTTTTCAGAGGTCCCACATTAACTACAGCACTGCTTCTAACATTTTTAAAACCCATGCTCTCTTTAATAAATAAAAATCTCTACTTTCTGTTGGGATTTGAGGGGTCTAACAAATAATCCCTTCTCCTCTTTACTCATATTCTGAACCAGTTAAAACATTACACAAGGAGTAAGACAGAGATGTAAGGCAACTTTATTACTGACAAAAGTTGAATTAAAGATGTGACTAAGGCAGATAGCAAGAAAGGGCTTCTGAATTCTGAACACTGGCCCCGGGTTTCCCCGGAGTGGGCATAGGTCTTTGAAACAGGGAGCAAAGGAAGAACACAGCAGTAATTTTTGTGCTTTTTGAGAAGACCAGCTCCCACAAGGAAGGCTGAGCTATACATAAACGCCCTTCCTTATCCCATACTCAACAAGCCACTCTTTCTCCCAGGGGGAAAAGTGAGAAGAGGGTAAAGAGATGTCTAAATGTGGCTATAATGAAAAGTCACTTCATATGGAAGAAACCACCAGGAGTGAAGTTTATGTTTTTAACAAACATCTCCTTTCGTTAGAAATTATTTAGGAAATAACTATTCATCATCTACTTTGTTCTGAGTACCATGTTAAAACTTTGGATACAGTGATAAATGGGGAAGGCACAATTCCAGACTCTGGGGCCTTGAAATCTGGAGTTATGAGCAAAAACAAAACAAATGATTTCAAGTAGCATCCCTAGGGAGCTGTGGAGGCAATCCAGACCAAGAGGTCCAGGAACACCTCATGAAGAAGAGACATTGGACAGGGACTTGAAGGATAACAGTCTTTGGATAGGCCAAGAAGATAGGAAGAGTGTTGAGTGGAGAGATGTGATGGAGGGAAGGGGACAGCAGAGGAGAAGCTTCCAAACAGAGGGCACAGAATATGCAAAGACCCTGAGGTGAGAGATGACATGGCACATCCCAGAACTGAAAATAAGCTAATCCACTCTACAGAGAAAGGAGTAAAAGGATTGACATGACAGAGACTACAAAGGTGAGTAGGAGCCCAGGTCTGGCTGCCCTGGTGAACCACGTTAGGGAATTTGGATTCTTTACTAAGAGCAACATAAGTATCAAAAATATGATTCACTCTACTGATATGGAAGAAAGGAATATGTATTAATACATTACCTCCTCTCTGCCCTAGGTTCACAGAGATGGGACAGGAAGCCCTGAAAATGTCACATCTACTCTGTCTATTCATTTACTCTCTCTTCCCCGTATCACATTCAACCCTAACTCAGCCCTGTTTGTCAGGAGAACACCTAGAACAGTGGATCTTAAAATGCGGTCCCTGGGCCAACAGTGTCAATCTCAACTGAGAACTAGTTAGAAACAGAAATTCTTAGATTTCACCCCAGACCTAGAGAATTAGAAATTGTAGAGTTGTTTTAAGCCCTTTGGGGGAATGACTGCGATGAACTCTAAAGTTCAACAATTGCTGGCTTAACATAGAAAAAGAGAAGTACCCTTCAAATCCCTGCAGCCTATTCAGAATCAGAGGCTAAGTGTGTAGCAAATAGCCCTGGTCTGGGACACGGGGTCAGGGTATTCATCTCTATTCTCCCTACGACTAGGTGAGCTTCTCCATAACTTCTGTCAAACTTCATTTATGCATCTATAAAATAAAAAGAGTGACATTTACAGAGATCTTTCAAATGAGCTTCTCAGCTTCTTTGTGTGTTTCTCACGTTATATGTCACTGTTCCAAAAATTGTGTGGTCCAGCAACTAACATCTGAAAATAGATTATGAGCTTTTGGAATCTGGTATTATATGCACATTGGAGTCTACAACTCTTACAGGCAATACTTATTTTTTTTAATTTTCTATAATTCAATTTAATCAAAGGAAGAGAAAAGCCATCAAGATTTTGAACAAAAAGCTAAATTTATTGCTTTCTAAACAAGGGAAAACTCTACTTACAAGACAGTCTCCCCAGACAATGTAGGAAATAAAATTATGAAAGTGGGAAGTGTGTTCTTCCATCATCAAAGTTCTGGAGGGTGTATATAGAGGCAAGTGTGTGTTGGAGGAGATCACCTTGTCCTCAGTATTAGCTGTCCAGTGCCATCTGCTGTGGTGTCCATTACTCACATGGCTCTTGGTCATCAGTTCAGGCAGGTTGCCATCACTGACAACAATCTTCTTTTTAAGCATGGGTCACTATTGAATACCCAAGAAGAATTTTCCAACCTTGATAATCTGAGGCATGAGAATCTGCAAAGCTGAGTGATGATATATCAACTGAAACTCACCATCCTGCTGTATCTTACCTGGAGTCCTGCAGCCTCCTTGATGCTCTATCCAGGAACCTCTCGGGAGCCAGTGTATATTACCAGGCTTAGTCCAGGAAGGGTGGGACTATATAGGAAATAGGACTTATAGGAAATCATTAAGGTCTAACTAAATCCTATCATTCCCTCTTAAACTTTCTTCCTCTAGTTAGAGAAATCATTTTGGGGATGGGAGTAGGAAGAGAAAAGATAGGGTATTCTTGCCTATCCATTTGGTTTTCTCTCAAATTTAGTATATATCTGCAGTACTTTCTGCTTCCCAAAGATCTTAATGTTTGTGGCCCAAAAGGCAAGAAAAGCCTCCCTTATTTTTGTTGTCTACATTTCCCTATCATATTCTTTCTCTTAGGCAGTGAGCAGAGAAAAAAAAGGATAGGTGTATATAGCTATACTCCAATAGAGAAGGAAGAAAGAACATAAGGATAAAAAGTAACAGTAGAGAGCTCTTAATATTTCAAGTTATGCTGCTAAATTTATCCAAGTGTATCCTTTATTTTTTTTAATATTAAACGAACTTTATTTTTTTTTATTTCAGCATATTATGGGGGTACAGATGTTTAGGTTACATATGTTGCCCTTGCCTCCCCTCCACCCCAAGTCCGAGTTTTAAGTATGTCCATCCCCCGGGTAGTGCGCATCACACTCACTGTTTATGCATATGCCCGCCCCCTCCTCCCCCTTCCCTCTGACCCCTGTCCAACATCCAATAAATGTTATTCTTATATGTGCACGTATGTGTTGATAAGTTAATACCAATTTGATGGAGAGTACATGTGGTGCTTGTTTTTCCATTCTTGGGATACTTCACTTAGTAGAATGTGTCCCAGTGCTTTCCAGGAGAATACAAGAGGTGTTATATCACCATTGTTTCTTAAAGCCGAATAGTACTCCATGGTAGACATATAC
>CAUYSK010024263.1:0-41697 GCA_963575035.1 Avahi laniger
GGACAGCTAAAAATACATATAGCAAAAATTAGCCGGGCATGGTGGCACATGCCTATAGTCCCAGCTACTTGGGAGGCTGAGGCAGTAGGATCGCTTGAGCCCAGGAGTTTGAGGTTGCTGTGAGCTAGGCTGACGCCACGGCACTCACCCCAGGCAAGAAAGTGAGACTCTGCCTCAAAAAAAAAAAAAAAAAGAGCCATGACTCAGACTTCCGACTGTCCTCATTCATTTTCATTGCTCAATTTAAGCAGAAACAGCCTTCATAGCTCTTTCTGAAAATACCGCAAAGACTTTTTTTTTCTACGCACCAGAGGTAAAGGTATCACTAGCACACAAACATAAGAGAAAATGAAATGATACCTGGCAGCCTGAGATTATCTAGTGACTGAAATGTCCTTCTTAACTTTAGATATAGACAGAGAGTCAAAGCAAAAGCTTATTTAAAAGTAAGTTACTTATGTCTTTAACTGACTGTTTTGTTTAGATTGGCCAATCAAAGCAGGAAGACTATATGTAGGTGACTAGGGAGATCACTTGGAATTTGCACCGAAATGATTGTGATATTTTCTTCAATGACCAACTTGAAAATGCAAACACATAAATAAAATAGACAATAATCCAGGATTCATGCTCTATTTTTAAGGGAAGAAGAAAGGGTACCAAGGTCTAAAATATAAGAATAGCAGGAGTAGAGACAAATTTTGCCGCCTTTGTTCATTATATTTTGCACAAGTCAGATCCCAGATAAAGCCTGCTGGGAGGAGGTTCTAATGGATGGGCAGAGAGGATTCTGCCCTATGTGGCCATAAACTCACTTACTGCAGGAGTCGGATTCCACAGATAAAGCTAATTTTCAAAGGAAAAAAAAAGTAGGTTTTAACCAAATTAAATATCAGTTTCCTTGGGGAAAAAAATTTTATGTTGCCAATTTTTCCATTTTGCCTGTATAACAAAATAAATGGCATCAGTCCCTACTCAATCTGGTAGGCATCTTGAGAAAAAGTTTGAGTTCAATTTTTTGGGGGGGTGTATGTATGTGTGTGTGTGTGTGTGTGTGTGTCTGTGTCTGTGTGTGTTTTAAATCAACATTTGGGTTTAGCAAATTAGGGCAGGTTTGCCTGTTTCTGGCATATGGATCAGTTCCAGATCCGTTTTTAAGCATTGAGCTACTGAAGGATTATTATTTTTTACATTTGTATTCCTTCTTAAGCCCCTAATCCATTCTGGAGAAATGTCCAGATTGTCAGACCAACACATGAAAGAACCTCAACAAAGCAGCAAGAAAAAATATATATATATATAAAACAATAGACAAATAACCATGGGATAGATTGTTCATCTTTTGTTGAGCTTGAAATGTGCCAAGTTGGAAATAGGAGAGAGAGGTTTGTGATATTCCACTGGAACATATTGTCACTGTTATAACCAGCCCACGTTCACCGGAGCTGCCAATTATTCCCCAGACACCATTTTTTTCCTTTAGATTGATCTCCTGCTTGAGGCTGTTCTACACCCATGACTCTGAAGCTTCCCTAGTGGCATGTTGGCTAATTAAGAGCAAAATCCATCTCTTGATGAAATAATGCTGCCACTGAAAAGGAATTCTACATTTTTTTTAATTCTTAATCAGGCTGGAAGGAGCAGTATTCTAACACTTGTATTAAGCATAGGAAAAAGGTCTATAGCTAGCAATTAGCAATGATGAAAAGGACAGCGATTTAAAGCATGTTGCGGTGACATTTTTATCAAATTAAATGAGTTTGCTAGGCCCACCAGCTGCATATGCTTATTGTCATTTACTGTTTGGACAGCAACACATCAGCCACGGAGTATCGGGAGGTGCCGAATTTAATAAGTCATTTTGACACTGGTGTGAAACGAGCAGATCAGCATTCTGAGGAATGTGTTCACACTCTGAACAGACAGGCAGACATTCTAAGCATGCGAGGTGACACCAATCAACAGGAAGAAATGATGAAAGTCAGGCTAGGAAGCAGGCAATAGCGGTGGCAGCGGCGGCAGCCACAGAAACACACCACTGGGAGAAAAGAAAAAGATAACACCACCCACACACCGAATCTACTGTTACTTGGTTTAGTTAGACAGAGCATCTAAAGAGGCAAAGACTTTTCAGAAACAGTGGGATGTGTATCCACTCTAGACACTGCAAATTTTCATTTATAATTTAGAAACCTATCCAGATTCCCCATACAATCACTAAAAGAAGCTGATAAATCTTCAAATTTTGTTGTTTTTTTGCCCCCTCATATTTGAAACCCGCATCCTAGTCAAAAGAAACCAAAAAAATAAAAAAAATAAAATCTTCTACATTCAGGGAAAACAGAAGTTTTTGTTTACCCTTTCTACCTAATATGTTTCCTTTAAATTGATTGCCTACCTAGCATAAGAGAAGCTAGTATTACTTGGATTTGATTTACAGTGGGGGCAGGGTATATGTTGCTTTCAAAACTCTTGCTTGGAATATGAGATGCGGAATGACATTCTGATAATTCCAGAAGCTATTTATGTTGAGAGTAAGATCTGATACCAATGTCTTAACCATGTACCTGGCATCAAAGTTAAAACACACCAAATAGTCGATTACCATTACCTCTTAAAACATGCAGGTGTAATTTACAGTCTAACAAAGGTGACTAGTAATTAGTTCGTGGCTTCAGAAGTTTCTAATGCCATCTAGTGGAAATGATAAATCTGATCGTTGCACATCAAAGGAAAGCCTCAAATTTTAGATCATATGTCATTATGTTGCTGCATATTCAGAAAAGCTTAATGCCAGAGTCCAATCTCAAATATATCTCAAAAAAATGCTACCATGCTTTCATAAGACTAGAATGTGACTTGGAAAATAATACTTGCCCAGAATACCCATGAATGCCCACCCACTGCAAATGAAATCATTGTTAGCACTACCCCACACCACTGCCATGCCTGTAAGATCATTTTCCCATTACTCTTCTCTCTCGTATATTCTAGACTCTAAAACCTAAAGATGGACTATATGATAAATTTTTTAATTATTTTTCAAGCCTACTGGGTTCAGTAAAATCTGAAATATCTTGAAGTAAATTTTGCCCTGATTTAAATCTAGAAAATAGTTCAAGGGAAACTAAATACATGTTGCTGGTTTAATCCTGGAAGCTATTCAATTTTCAGTGAACTCTTCATAGATTTTCCTCCAGTGAAATTCTATAGTGAAGTTCTGAGCAAGAAGGACAGGTTTGGAGACTTTACGCTTTCTTCCTGGATGGTCACCAAGCAGCTTCAGCCTCGGGGCTGTGACACAGGAATCCAATGGTGCTTTGCATAACTGTAAACACAGAAACTGTCTATATTTGATTTTGCATATGAAAATGGGTAAATAGTCTACATATGTCACTTTCTTCTGTATCACCTCCCAAAAACAGTCCATACTGACATATGTTTGTGATAAGAGAAACTATTGCGTAGGAGATCGGAACCCTAAGTTCCAGTGCAAATTAATGCGAAAATCAGAGCTCCTCATTTCACCTGTCCTCGCTCCGTTTCCTCATCCATCAAATAAGGAAGCCGGACTTGAAATCAGCTCACAAGCCCTATGTTCTCTAAAACTCTATACCTTAGAATTTCATGTCCAAAATTCAGGTCTTCTGCTTCATTGTAATAATTGTATTTAAAAGTGTTAATTTTATTGTGATTATTTCACCTAAAATAATTATTTTTGGTAAAATTATTTTATTAGTGTGAGTCTTACAATGAACTTCACTGTTGGGACTGCCAGTGATTTTAGAAGCAACTTATTGGTAAGAAGAGAGGGCTACAGTTTTAAAGAGTTAAAAATAGAAAATACAATATATCTTTATATGCCCATCTTAGTATTGCTATGTTAAATAAATATACTTTGTTTTAGTATATTTGTAAAATAAAGGTTTTTTCACTAGGGAAGAAATATATAGCCATGCCACATGTAAAATCTTTTTTAAATAAGAGAGAAGAAAGAAGAGAAATCATTTGTAATTCTAATATCCAAAGACGGCAGACTGTTCATTTAACATCATAGTTACCCTCCTCAATCTTTTCCTCATGTGTAATAGTCACATAATTTGTATCATATGGTATAGATAAAGTTGTATAAGCTGATTTTCATATAGAACCCATTTTTCTGACAATAAAGACACAATTTATTATTATAGGAAATTGTTTAAAATACAAATACATAAAGAAAATGATATCACCCAGAATCTCACCACTCAGAGATATTCTCATTTACTATCTTATTTCTTTTAAGTTCTTTTTCTATGCATAATTTAACACAGTTAAGATTATATTACATATTCTGATTTTAAGTACAATTAACCCAAGAAGAGTCAGTCGCAAGTCCTAGTTGGAAGACATTATAAAGAGGGTCTTAATCACAGATTATATCTGCCACTGGTAGTTTATTCTTTTTTCATAATTACTAAAAAAAATCCTATACACTTAGGTCATTCAAAATGAGTTCTAAGAAGCATAAAATTATTATTCAAGTTCCTTGTCAATGCAACGCTTTTATATTGCTGTATAAAAATCAATGTCACTGGAGGGATGAAAAAAATACTTTCTGGGTTTAGTAATTCTGCAATTTTCAGGGTGCGCTCTTTCTCAACAGCACTCGTCGTCATTTTTGCTCTTATTTCCCTGGCCTCCATATCTACTCTTTTCCTCGTTATTTTAATCTTTGTCTTTTTTCTCTCCGTATTCTGAGAAAAGTTTTATTTTTCACAATATGTGTATTACATTGTGTAATTCCATTATGGATTTTAACCTCCAATTTATTTCTAACTTGCTCATAATCCTTCATTATGTCATCCTTTTTTTCATTCTACACCACTGTGTTTTTACTTAAATACTATTGTCTTTTTTAGGTAGCACAAATGTAAATACCTTTAATTTAAAAGATGTTCTTATTTTCTGAAATTTTTTCTTTATGGAAAGAACAATATGTATGTATAAAGATACAAATGAGAATAGCAAATGCTCATGATTCTTTATCCACACATAACAAATGTTGATATTGAAAAAAGAACAAAACAGTTTTTCATATTTGATTCCAATCTTTTCTATACAAATAAAATATCACAGATGAATTTGAAACCTCTGCAGTCTCTCTGACATAATTATTTTGAACTTACTGTGTATCTACTAATATTCTCATACTTTTTTACTACTTATCTATGTATCTATAAATATCCTATAGTGGACTGTTTATTAAATTTCTATATACAGTATCATACCGAAAATGGTATCATTTTACCAAGTTTGTTTTCTCTCGATATTATGTTCTGTGGAGAGAACGTTTTTTGGTGCTCCAGCTGACAGCCCTGGCTGAACTATCAGCCCACAGCCAGACTCCACCACCAGACACAGGAGTGCAGAAGCCTCCACAGGTTTCTACCCCTAGTCTTTGAGCCACTCCAGCTGATGCCAAGTAGAGCAGAGACAAGCTGTCCACACTGAGTTCTACCCAAATTGCAGATCTGTAGGCAAAATAAGTGGCACCATATTCTTCAGCCACTAAGTTTTGGGGTAATTTGTTCCACAGCCATAGCAATTTGAGTAGCTTCTTCCCGTTCCCTGTTCTGGTTCCTCAACTCCCTTACCTGTTCTCCTGGGAGCACTGCCTTAAAAATAATTTGCATTATAGGTAGAGTTATGGGATAGTCCACACCAACAGAAAAATGCACAACTTCTCTTAAAAGCTCTGTTCTTTTTAAAACCCAATTTTTCTGAGGTATCAGTCATTGGGTAAAAGAAGCAATAGAACCAAAACTAAACGGTAGAGAGAAGGAAGAAATATGTTCTCTCCGTTCTCCTGAGTAACCGCTTTAATGGGGAAGACGGCGAACCAAGAAGCACCTAAATCCAATGTTGTTGCAAAGAGAACTATTTTGTAGTGAGTCCTGTCTTTTAAAGGTAGTGCTCAGAACTTCAACCTTAATGACCCTCGAAGAATTCCCAGGAGATTTTTTGTCTTGCTCTTTTCAGTGGGAAAAAATAAAAAGAGGAGCAAATCGCCTTGTCCTCTTAATGTTGGTTCTCTAGGGAAATTGTCAAGGTTCCTGTGAACAGGTGCCTGGCCAAACAATTGGATAGCAGGAGCTGGGAGAAGACAGAGAAACAATTCTGAACCTCTAGTCCTATCCACTGGAGGAAGAGCCTTGCCAACAAATAACCTGTCAATCAGAAACATGGAATCTTCTATAGGTAGTTTATGGAGCAATAGAATTCCATCAGCTAATGGGTGTTGTTCCTGATATGGATCTGAAAATTTATCAGAAACTGCCTTAGATGTCTGGCCTCATAAACGCATTATCTACTGCTGCCACTTTGAAGTAACTGACCCAGCCCGCTTAACTACACTTCTCCTTATCCCTGGTGCTTGACTCCAACCCAGTGACCTCATGGCAGTCACAAAGAGCCAGTGTGCTTTATGGATTTCTCATGCTAATGGATGCCTCTTTCTGAAGTTTGTTCTGCAACCTCTACAGTACAGTACATCTTTCCAAATGAACTCAAGCTTGGCTAGTCCCAGTTTCAGAGCTCTTCTCAATGTCATCACTGTCCAAGGTTGCAATTTCATAGAATGAATGCCACATCCTGTAGCAATAGCCACGTAGTCATAGACTTCTCTTGGCTACCACGTCCCTTGGGGATAATTCAAAAATAGTGAGCATTCTTGGAGCACTATGAATGAGCCCTGCAGAATTTTCTAGGACAGGACATATCTAAATTATTCTCCACCTCGGGTCTTTATTTTCCTGACAAGATTCCTCCCCACCTCCATCATGGTGGGCATTTTGTCTTTCCCAGGACTTATGTTTCCCAAACCATCTGGAAAAGGAAGTTAACCTAGGAGACACTGAAGCCTTTCACAGAGGCTTGGTCTATCTCCCTCCTGAACTCACTTTGTCCACTATCTTGTGCCAGGGAGAGAGCCTTACACTGACAGTCAGTCAAGAAGCTGAGCATCTCCTGGTGTTCTGCCAACAGCAATGCAATGGACCCATGGAAAACAAGGTCTCAGGTCATTACCAGGATTGCTCGATAAACCCAGTGGCTCAAGAAAGCCCATCTCTTCCCTGTCTTCAGTGCCAAGCAAAAGAAGAAATTGTACCATATGCCATTGCAAGGTGCTCTGAGGAAGACCCGAGAGGCTTCATGGAAGGTCACTCCCAGAATGGCAACCACTTCACCCTTTAAATTCTAGCAAAACTGAAAATGTTTGAAGATTTGGCATTTGGTTTTTCTTCTGTTTTGTTTTAACCTTTTTGTCCTTGCCTTTGCCTAAATATACACATTTCAAAGGACCCAAATTTAATCTGTGATACGCTGAAGCATTAATACCACAGAATATGGAATTCCTGGTAGAGATCAGACTTTAGGGTCAAACACCTTAGGTATCAAGCCCCAGCTGGTTCTATACCTTAATTACCATTTTGTGACATTGGAGAAGTTATGTAAACTCCTCAAGCTTCCATTTTCTTGACCCCCCCACAAAAGGGTATAACGAGTATACCTTTCTGTAGAGTAATTATGAAAATTTCATGACATATTGCATGTAAAATATTCAACTTAGCACCTGACACCCAGTACAGATTCAGCTAATATTGTCTATGTAAAGAGAAATCCTATGAAACTCCATTTTATCCATTCACTGTGTGTCTGCAATATTCAGGACCAAGAATGAGCTATAAACAAAAGGCGTAGTCTTACAGCATGTGGTGAAACCCCATTTCAAAGGCACTGAAATGAGTATTAGCCACAAAAAAAATTACAATAACCTGGATGATCTCTTGTAAACAGTAAGCCTAAAAGAGAGCAGGCTCCAGGCCAATGCACATTTTCTGTGAAATTGAAAATCCACCCCACAATATGTGCTATGTTCTTCAGACCTGCAAGCTCTTTTATGCTAGAGACCTCATTTGGTGACTATTATGCAAAATGAAATGGACAGGGTTTTAAATTGTATTAATTGTGAGTTGTTGGAGACTGTTTCTACAAAGTTTTCCAGAGATACAGAGATCCTTTTCCTTTTTTATTGTGGAAAACTTCCCATGTATGCAAAAGTAAACAAAATAGTATGATTAACTCCCATGTTCTCTCTACCCAGATTCTACAACTATCAATTCATGGATAGTATTGTTTCATCTAGACCCCTACCCACTTTCCCCTATCATATTATTTCAAAGCCCATCCCCAAAATTATTTCATTTCACTCATCAATATTTTAGTACATATATCTAAAAGGACTCATTTTTTTAAATACACCCATAATACCACTATCATACTTTAAAACTTAATAATAATTCTTTAATATAAAATATTCAGCTGATGTTCTAATTTCTAATTGTCTAATAAATGTCATACTACTTTAACAATATTTTTGTTTCAGTAAGGATCCGAATAATGTCGACACATTTTCAACTGATGGATTTGTCTTTTAAGGTTTTTTCCATCTATAGATTCCCCTCAATGTTTTCTCTTGCAATTTATTGTTAAAAAAACCAACTTGCTCTGTGAGTGTCCCAAAGCCTGGGTCTTCCAAAAAGCCTGTTAAAGGATTCTTAACTTTTAACAATTAACCTCTAAGTGAGAAAAGGGTTAGAGTAGCTGAAGAAGGTATTAATCTGCTGGCGAGAACAGTTTTATATTTTTCCTGAAGGTTGCTGATACAATCCACAAGATCACTGTCATGTCAGTTGCAGGCTGGAGAGAGGGACCCCAGGACTTGTTATGCCCCAGGTTCTCCCCTGTTTCCTCTAATGAAAGAACTCCAGGCACCGGCGCTCTGTGTATTTCATTATCACTCACAAAGTGCTTCTTGAGAACCTGCTCCCTTCTCTCTCCCTGACATGGGCACAGGTCTGTGCAACAGGAACTAAGGGGATGAAGGCGTAGGTTTAGGGACAAAAGGGAAGCAGCTGGAAGAATAAAAAGATGAGAAAAATATCAGGTAGATGCAGCCAAAAGCAAGAGGATCAGGGATTACAGATGGACAGGAGGAGTAGGAAGAGGTAACGGGGTGTCACAGTGAGGATGGTGGCTCTGCTGTGATCACTGTGTCTCATGTCCAGTGATGAGGAATGAGGCCATTTGGGCTGGGAATATAAGTCCACTACTTTTTCCTCTGCCATGAACACAACCTCTGCTACCCCAAAACAACCACCTTTAAACAATTCTGCAGTTGTAGGAGATTCATTCTGACCTGAGTCATTACGACAGCTCAGCTGTGGCTATGCAGTTACGGCAGCCAGTACTGGGGAAGCTGTTAGCCTGATAGCCACTTTATTATTCCCACGTGGGAGCCCTGCAGGGAGGGCTGGTCCCTTTTTATATACAATAGTAATATTCTAGAGCACACCCCCCTGCTATAAAGGATCACATGAAAATAGCAATAGCTTGCTGTCAGAGGAATACTAGGAAGCAGCAGTATATCGTGATAAAACAAAATTTGGACACTATTTGTGGGCATTTAAGATATACAGTCAGCCCTCCATATCTGGGAGTTCTATATCTGCAGATTCAACTGAGAATCTGCAGATATTAAAAACTAGAAAATTTTAAAATATTAAAAACTAGAAAAACTAGAAATATTAAAAACTAGAAAATTTTAAAATAATATAACTACTTCATAATTGTACATTCTATTAGGCATTCTAAGTAATCTAGAGATGATTTAAAGTCTATAGGAGGATGTACATAAGTTATGTGCAAATACTACACCATTTTATATAAGGGACGTGAGCATCCTGGATTTTGGTATCTGCGAGGTCCTGAAACCAAACCTCTGAAGATACTGAGGAACAACTGTCCCATATCTTCTCCTTTTGATTCCCTTTTGTTCTCATAATAATCCTTGAAACTTAATGAATTTTTTTCTCATGTAAAAAGATGCTCCAAGTTGACACTAAGCCCCCTGTTGAGAAATCAACCTGATGACTTCCACTTCTGGCAATTGTGGCAATGCTTGTTAAAGACTCATCTTCCCTCCGAGAACAACTAGAACACCTGGACAAAATATTTTTTAATCTGCTCGTAACTTCAGAGAACTACCAAGCCACGGAGGACTTGAGAGGCCAAGTTCCTGGGGAGAAAAAAAATGCAGAGAATTGAGCCCAATATTCATTACTGATTTTGCCCTCTGAGTGCGTACAGGTTTCAAAGCAACTGCTGAAAGGCTGAAAAGCTGAGCAGAAAGTGGCCACTGGCAAACTAGGCAGAGCATCTGGCAGCCTGGGGTAGAGAGGGAAGCAAAAACTGGAGTTCAGAGATCACCAAAGGGAAGGTGACCTGGTAAACATACTAGGTTTTCAGTTGAGACTCGCTATACCCTAGGAATAATGATGAATCAAAATAAATTCAGCCTCACAAAATCTGAAGCCTAGCTTCAAATCAGCTCAATCCCAAGCCTGATCATGGTGATCTGTCCCTCTGATAACTGCCTGCCGGACACAAAACAGATCCTCTGTGGAAGAATGTAACATCATACAGAGCCTCAAATTAGCACTACAATTTTTATGCGTATGTCTAGGCGTATGCTAGGAAATGAGATCAAATAACGAAAAAGTGCTATGACCAACTGTCTTCAACAAAGCAGATAAAAACATACACTGGGAAAGAATGCCCTATTCAATAAATGGTGCTGGGAAAAGTGCCACATGCAAAAGAATGAAACAGGACCCCATATCTCTCGCCATATACAAAAAATAATTCAGGATGAATTAAAGACTTAAATGTAAGGCATGAAACCATAAAAATGTTCAATATCACTAATCATCAGGAAAATGAAAATTAAAACCACAATGAGATGCCATCTTACCCCTGTCAGAATAGCCATTATTAAAAAGTTAAAAAAAAAAAAATAACAGATGCTGGTGTGGATGCAGAGAAAAAGAAACAATTACACACTGTTGGTGGGACTGCAAGTTAGAACAACCTCTTTGGAAAACAGTATGGGGATTCTTGAGAGAGCTAAAAGTAGACCTACAACTCGATCCAGCAATCCCACTACTAGGTATCTACCCAAAGGAAAAGAAATCATTTTATCAAAAAGACACCTGCACTCAAATATTTATCACAGCACAATTCACAATTGCAAAGACATGGGATCAACCTAAGTGCCCATTCGTACATGAGTGGATAAAGAAAATGTGGTACATATATACCGTGGAGTACTACTCAGCCATAAAAAGGAATAAAATAATGTCATTCACAGCAACTTGGATGGAACTGGAGACCACTATCCTAAGTGAACTATCTCAGGAATGGAAAAACAAACACCACATGTTCTCACTAATAAGTGGGAGCTAAACAATGGGTGCCTACGGGCACAAAAAGATGTAAAGGACATTGGAAACCAAGAAGCAAGGAGGGTAAAAGGGAGGTGAGGGATAAAAACCTACATGTTGGGTACGATGAACACTGTCCTGGTGGTGGACACACTGAAAGCTTGACTTCAGCATTATACAGTGTATCCATGTAACAAAAACTTTTGTACCCCCATAATATTTTTAAATAAAAAACATATTAAAAAAACAAATAACAAAAACTGAGAGAAAAGAACAGACAATAGAAACAGACTCACAGGAGATCAATATATTTGAGTTTTAAACACAGATTATAAAGTAATTAAGATTAATTTGTTTGAGAGATTATATGATGAGATGGAGAATTTCAAACTGTAAACTTTTTTAAAAAGAATAAAGTGTAAATTCTAGAACAGAAAAATAGAATAACTGCAATTAAAAATTTAAGAGTGGGGCTCAGCAGCAGCTGAAAAGAGAATGGTAATCTGGAAGACAGGTCAGAAGAAAATAGACTGTGGGAAATCCCAAATCTTGACAAATGCAGTAAAACTTTTGAAAATCAAAGAAAAAGAGAAAATTCTAAAATCAGATGGTCAGGATGGGAGGGAGACACATTAGCTTTAACAGAACAAAGTAAAACTGACAGCTGAATTCCCAACAGAAATAATGGAAGCCTGCTGGACAAGCCCCCAAATGACCTTGGCAACCCAGCTCTTATTCTCTTTCTTGCTTCTAGTTCTCAAGAATAACTGTGGAATGTGCTGGGAATGCAACAGCCTGAGATAAGAAGGAACTGGCCAGATCAGCCCAGGCTCTGTTCCGGTCCTCCTAGAGTAGGATATCCTGCAATGTATTAGCCCAATGAGCTCAGTTTCTCCAGGTATAAAACCCAGAGCAGAACACACTTTCAGGGACCCGCGGGTGTGGTGAAAAGTGAGGTACGTGTAGATGAGATTCTGTCCTCCCTGGGTGGCTTTTCTGAGCCTTAGGGAACTGGTTCACTGTGACTCCTAGGCTTCTATTGTCCTTTGCTGTCTATCTGTGATTAATAAAGTTGTTTCACTTAACTTGTTCTATAAGTATTCTCTTACCACACTCCTGCAACTGAATCGATACCAGTTCACAATGTTGAGACTTCTCATTGGATTAAGATTGGTGCATACTGAAATCTGCTTCACAAAGGCAGGAGACAAAAGAAGGATATTCTCAAAGTGCTGAAAGAAAACAACTAGGCTCTATTTTCGATATGGTGAAGTAGCTCCCACCATTCCCAAATTTCCCACGTATCGCAGCTATAAACTCTGGACAAAATTAAATTTAAGAAAATATGTAACCTGACAGAGTTGGAGATCAGAAAAAAAGCAGGCACATTGTAGAAGAGAGTAGACATTTGGAAAAAAAGGAACAGCACAGGGTGAGTTACCCATTTTTATGGCATTTTGCCTGTGTGTAAGCCAAAGTCAGTACTGCACAGGTGGATCCAATAGAATTCCAACAGAAAACCTCAACCTCACTGGCTTGAAAAAATCGGAAGACAGACTTAAAGATAATCATAGCCACTGGCCGTGAGAGGGAAATCCCAGAAAGAATAGAATCAGAAAGGATAACCACAATTTCTTTCTTTAAACTCTGCCCAAATCTCTAGCTAACGCCTGGAGCACAAGTACACAGAGCAGACTCTAGCTAAGAACATGAGCCTTGAATACCTATGGGACAATATGAAAATGCCTAACATATATGTAATTGGAATCCCAGGAGAAGAATAAAGAGACAATGGGGCATAAATAGCTAATAAATAATTGCTGAAATTTTTCCACATTTAGTGAAAGACATAAATTTACAAACTCAAGAAACTCAGTGATCCATGAACAGAAAGGACACCAATTGTGTCAGGCTCAAAATGCTGAACATCAAAGATAAAGAGAAAATCCTGAAAGCAACCAGAGAAAAACACATACAGTGTACAGCTGAACAATGATTTGAAATATCACTGGCTTCTCCTTGGAAACTAGGAGGCAAGAGACATTGGTAAGACACTTCAAGTGCTAGAACAAGAAGCTGTCAACCAAGAATTCCACATCCAGTGAAAATATACTTTAAGAATGAAGGCAAAATCTTAACATTTTCAGCTGAAAGGAAATAATTGCCAACTGGGAAGTCTACACCAGTGAATATATTCCTCAAGAATGAGAGTGAAACAAAAATATTTTAAGACAAAGAAAAATTAAGATAATTTATTACCAGCAGATCCATACTAAAGGAAATTCTAAGAAGAGTTCTTCAAGAAGAAAAGGATCTGAAATGGAGCTCAGAAATGCAGAAAGGGTAAGTATGCAGGTAACCCTAAATGAACATACAATGTAAAAACAATAATAATCATGCCATGGGAGTTAAATATACACAGAATAAATATAAACAACAATAATAACACAAAATCAAAAGAGTCGAGTGAAGTTAAAGTGTTCTAAGATCCTTGAATTGCTTGGGAAGGGGTAAAAGTACTATTTTACTTGTAGGATAATCTAATCTGTGTCAGCCAGAGCCCCCTTTCAAGACTTAAGGATCTATTCCCTCAGCTGTCACCTCTCTTTGGGGGCTGCCATCAGCTGAAGAGGGCCACCCTGCCTAAGGACTTGCCCCCTTCCCAAGGTAGCCTGCATCCAATGACTGCTCGCACGTGGATGTAAGTGCACGGCCCCTCACCCAGACTCAAGACAACGTAAAAGGCCCATCCTCCAGAGGTCCCCTGGAGAGAGCTTTAGTCTTTTGTGGTAATTACAGCACAACCCAACTTCTCAAACTTGCCAACCTGCTTCCTTTCCTTCCCTTCCTTTGGTGTTAAGCCAAGCATGTGCCCCCATAAACTTCTGGAACACTGATCTACGTCTCAGAGTCTGTCTCCTGGGCAGCCCAACCTGAAACGTTATATTAGACTTTCATAAGTCAAGGAGGTATGCTTAAATTCTAGGATAACCTCTGAAAGAGTAGTAAAACAAAATGTAAAATTAACAAAACTAAAAGAGGGAAGAAATAGAGTAATAAAAAACAATTCATCCAAAAGAAGGGACATAGAACAGGTAGGACAAACAGAAAAGAACAAATTAGCTAGATGACTGTTAAACTTATGAAAACATATTCATCCATTAACATTCAGAGAAAT
This sequence comes from Avahi laniger, assembly GCA_963575035.1. Lineage (NCBI taxonomy): Eukaryota > Metazoa > Chordata > Mammalia > Primates > Indriidae > Avahi > Avahi laniger. Next base: position 14,503 of record CAUYSK010024263.1, read on the forward strand.
GCAAATTAAAGCAATACAACTGTTCATTCACTAGATTTGGAAAAATGTGAAGAACAATACCATCTATTACTGGCAAGGATTCCAGGTTATGGGCACTTTCATATATTGCTAGTGGGAATGTGAATTGTTACCACCATTTGCAAAAGTAAACTGGTAATATATATTTAAATTAAATATCCATTGACCATTAATAGCATACACTGATTAACTATTCACAAAAATTGTTTCTCCTAAAAAAAAAAAAATTGTTTCTCCTTCTTCTAGGCACTTCTAAACTACATTTCCCAGACTCCTTTGCAGCAGGTGACTGAGTCCTAGGTAGGCATGACATTGGAGTCACTTGAGGGTAGCAAAGACCCTGCAGCCTGAACCTCTGAATGACTCTGTGGAGCAGAGACCTCTGAGTACCTGAAACTAACTTAGACTATTTTACTTTTATTGCTTATGAAATATTAGATATTCCAGGGTTTATTTGTTATAGCAGTGAGCTCGCTCTAACCAATATATCCTTTGACTCACCAATATCATTCACAGGCATTTGTCTTTAAGGGTAAAATTAAAAGTACAGAAGACTCTATGTGTCAGGAAACATACAATTGGAAAAACTGCAAACAACCTAAACTTCCGCCAATAAGGGAAGAGTTGAATAAATTATAATACATCCATACTAAGGAATATTATGCAGTTATTATGAGTTATCTCTGTGCATACTGACCTGGAGAGACTACCATCATAGTTAAGCGGGGGAGGGAGGAGGGAAATCAAGATGATATAAATGTTTAATGCAATTTCATTTTTGTAAGGAAAGAAAAATAGGCCCCCCAAAATGACAAATATATGTTTGTATATATTTGCATGAGAATGGAGGAAAGTATAAAAAAGTATGAATCAAATTTTTAATATTAGTTATCTCAGGGGGGTAAGAATGAGAGAATATGGGCTATAGGAAAAGAAAAAAAAGACTAACAGGATGGAAGCACAGCTCAGTGTAATATTGAATGAAAATGTAGAATATGAAATTGGATCATAAAATATTGAATCAAATATGTAAAAATTGAATATGTATGTAGAGAAGGATGAGAAGGCAATGTCAACTTATGTAAAATTCATTTTTTATCTTACATGTTAATATTTTAATATTACTTTTATAATTTTAAAAAATTGGAAAATAAAAGGAATAGGCTTAGTCCCTACCTGGATTGGGCCTTTTATGCCACACAGATAACATTTTTTAAACTGACCAACCTGGATTTGGGGATGTGCGCTCGTGCTGCGGTTGTGGGATTGTTTTGTTGAGCCCAAAGCACCATGTCACTGTGAGGGTGGAGTTTACCCTGGGGGGGGGGAGAAATGCATGTTCCCCTTGTCAAGCTTCCTCAATAGAATTCAAATTTGAAATAGGAAATGAGGACACAAGAGGCAAGGCTTAGCTTCTTAAGCTTTAATGTTCTTACAAATCTCCTAGAAGTCTCATTAAAATACAGCTTATGTTTTAGTAGGTCTTGGGCAGGGCCTGAGATTCTTCATTTTCATGATTTCCCAGGGGATGTTGGTGCTGTGGACCCTTGGATCACACTTTACACAGCCCAGGAACTAGCTGGTGTGAGGGAAACCTTTCTACTCTCTCTGGGGCCAGAAGCATGGAGTGGGGGGTGGCAGGGGAGGTAGGTAAGCTGCCCCAGGAATAAGACGGGAGCCAGTCTGCTCCTGCTTTGCACACAGGCCTGAGCCATGCCACGGTGGCAAGCTGCTGTGCATGTGCATGTCCCCTCCCTGATCCTCAGACCTTCTGTGGGTCTCACTATGTCCCAGTGTCTGCTGGACTGTCAGGAATTATAGGAGATGATCCCTGGAGGAACTGATCCCATGCTTGAGATAAAGCAGTCAGTGGTAAAAGCTGGATCTGTTTTCCCAGAGGTCAAGGTGGTGGCTTCAAAAGGAGACAGCTTTGGCCGGTGGTCTCACGAAGAAGGGAAGCTCCTGAGAGGCACTGGGTGAGAAAGAAAAACCGAGGCCCCGTTTCTAACAGGGAGCAGCACTCTGGCATATCAGCCAAATAGCAAAAGAACCAAGTCAAAATGACTTAAACAATAATGGAGTTTATCTTCTCATATGACAAGAAGTCTGGAAGTCCAGCAGTCTTGGGGTCAGTTGATTCCCAATCAGTCAAGGACCCAGGTTCTTTCCATCTTTCTGCTCTGCTCTGCTCTCCCAGGCATGTTGACTATTGCTCTAAGACCTGTCCCTTCAGGGTGGTCATATGACTGTGGACATTATAAACACCACAAGATCACACAACCTGTGAGAAAGGACATCCCTTCCTTGTATCCCTTTATAAAGAAAAGATAACTTTCCCAGAAGCAGCCCCACTCTCCAGTTCTCCTTGCAATTCAGGAGCCAGAATTGCACTACATGTCGTATGCCTATACCAAGCACTAAAATGGGAAGCAAGACTCCCTGGCTTGGCTTAGAGCAATTAGATGCCCCCTCTAAACAGGAGTGTGGTTTGAGCTCCCTGAAGTACGTAGCTGCCTCATACCCAAACAAAACTGTGTGATCTGTGAGCAGGAAACTTCCTGGATTGGGAATATATATTAACACTGGGGTTGGATGGGGGAATGACTGTGGGGTGGCAAACAGTGTTATCTTCCATACCTGAAAAATGCCCATAAGTAGATGGAGGGTACTTTGAGGGGTGTTATTTTCCATCAGTAAAGGTGGTAGGTGTTCAAGACACCCTCATGCAGTTTATACATCAACTCTAGAAGTCAAAGGAAAAGAAAAATCAAAGAAGTGGAGATCAAGTTTTGCCAAATACTATAAAACACCAAAGAAAGGGCCCCGCGTGAACTATGCACATCCCTACTGCCATGTTTTCACCTGTGCAGTGTAGCTGCCTCTCTCTCTCTCTCTCTCTCTCTCACACACACACACACACACACACACACACACACACACACGACACACCCTCTTGTCTTCTAGCCTAGACCATGTTTAGTCTGTCACACCCCAAAAGCTTCTCTAGCTAGTCCAGCCTACAATAATGTCTCCATTCTCTGTATTCCTTGAGCATTTGTGTCAATATCACCCAATCAGTCGTTTCACTACAGTATGCATTTGCTGGAACTATTAGTTTATATACATGATTATAATAGGATGTTAAAATGGAACTCTTTCTGTCTCAGTTTCCCCAGGAGCACCTACAAAAGAGGTGTCAGCTATCCCCACTTTCCAAAGCAAGATGTTTAACTGTCTATGCAAGAATTGTAAAGAAAAGGTCTGAAAATTTTGAACATTCTCACCACAAAGAGATGACAAGTGTTTGAGGTGATGGATACGGTAATTATTAGGTTGGTGCAAAAGTAATAGTGGTTTCGGACTGTGAATTTTAAATCATTATAACTAGGCTCAAGCACATCTTTATTAACCAAAATAGGAACCATTACAATCGACACACTTTTGCCAAAGCGAAATAAGTTTGTTTATTTCTGTGGCATACAAATCCGTGCTTCAGGATTCAATAATCTCTTGGAAATCATTTTCTGTATCCTGTTGGCTGTGGCTGTCAAGATACTTGAAGAAGTGGTAGTCGGTTGGCAAAAAGTCAGGTGAATACGGCAGATGAGGCAAAACTTCGTATCAGGATTCTTTCAACTTTTGAAGCATCTGTTGTGCTACATGCGGTTGGGTGTTGTCATGGAGAAGAATTGGACCTTTCTGTTGACCAATGCCGGCTGCAGGCGTTACAGTTTTCGGTGTATCTCATTGATTTGCTGAGCATATTTCTCAGACATAATGGTTTCACCAGGATTCAGAAAGCTGTAGTGGGTCAGACATGGCAGCAGACCACCAAACAGTGACCACGATCTTTCTTTGGCACAAGTTTGGCATTGGGAAGTGCTTTGGAGCTTCTCCCTAGTCCAACCACTGAGCTGGTCATCACCAGTTGTTCATATAAAATCCACTTTTCGTCACATGTCACAATCCAATTGGGAAATGGTTCACTGTTGTGCACAATAAGAGAAGTCACTTCAAAACGACGATTTTTTTGATTATCAGTCAGCTCATGAGGCACCCACTTATCGAGCTTTTTCACCTTTCCAATTTGCTTCAAATGCCAAACGACCATAGAATTGTTGATGTTGAGTTCTTTGGCAATTTCTCCTGTAGCTATAAAAGGATCGGCTTCAGTGATTGCTCTCAACTGGTCACTGTCAACTTCCGATGGCCAGACACTGCGCTCTTCGTCTTCAAGGCTCTCATCTCCTTTGCAAAACTTCTTGAACCACCACTGCACTGTACATTCGTTAGCAGTTCCTGGGCCAAATGCGTTGTTGATGTTGTAAGTTGTATTCACTGCTTTACAACCCATTTTGAACTTGAGTAAGGAAATGGCTCGAATTTGCTTTTTGTCAAAATCATTTCCATGGTCTAAAATAAATATAAAGTAAACAGCAAGTAATAAGTCATTAGCAAAAAAACATAAAGCGAGAAAAGCACATTAAAATGATATGTAACATAATAACATTTAAGAATGTCCTCCAGTATCAAAAGGCAAATTTCAACAATGCTAAAACTTTAATTACTTTTGCACCAACCTAATATTTTGATTTAATCATTACACAATGAACCTGGTTCAAAACATCATTTTGTACCCATAAATATGTACAATTATTATGTCAAATAAAAACAAAATAAAACTTCTAAAAAAAAGAAAAAGGAAAGAAAGGTTATGACAAACAATTTTATGACCATCATCCTCAATAGCAGAAAAGGTGGAATTGAGAAACTGGAAAACAGAGGCTTTCGTTCTCGTATTAGTGTGTGTTCTGTGTTAACACCTGTTTACAGGGTTGGATTCAACTGCAAGTGAAAGCAAACACAAAACAAATGACTTCTCAAAGGTAGAACTGAACTTCCCCCTCATGTAAATATCTAAATTAATGGTTCAGGACTGTTACGGCAACTCTATCCACACTCCCACCAGTAGGAGAGTTAAAAGGGAAGGAGAAAGGCGTAAGTCCTTTGGAGGACACTTCCTGAAAGCTGTGCACGCACACTCTTTATATTCCATTGGCCAGAACTTAGTGATATAACTAACCCTAGTCGCAAGAGAGACTGGGTAACGTAGTCTTTCTTCTGGGAAGCCATAAACACAGCTAAAAACCTAAGACAATATCACTGTGGAAAAAGAGAAGAACTTTTAGAAAACCAGGTGTTTCTTCCACAATCTACTTCTTTAACCCTAAAAATATTCATATTTGCTCTTCTTAAAATACATAGAACATACCCATCCCCTCCATAAAAGAAGAGAATGACCCAAGCTGTAACTGCATTCAGCTTAAACACAGAGTGTGTGAGTGGTGCTAAGTTCTCTCCATTCAAATGTAGCTCTTAAGAGTCAAGTGAACTACATACTAATAGTAAATTATCTTGCCATCACACACCTAAAATAAAAATGGTAGAGAAGAAACAAGCTAACAGCAATTTCTAAAAACTCCCATTTGGAAATGGGGAGAATAGGGAATGCCCGGAAGTTACTGGTCGCAAACTATTGTCACATCCCACTGGACAGGAATAGCAAAGACTCCCTTCCTTGAGAGTGAAGTCGGTTCCTTGGCTGGACCCTCTGGCAGCCTCATCATCCTCCTTTCTGAGAATAATTCCCTTTTCCATTAGCCCTGGCTTTTCCCTCTGGAATTTTCTTCCCTTTCCATCATGCTCTTGCCCACATCTGAAACGAGCGTTGGAGAACACACACAGCCCCTTCACTCCATTTCCTTGATAATGTAGCTCTGGAACACAGGCATTACTGGGGAAATTGTGGTCACAGGCTTTTCTCTTCAACATAATTCTCTCAAAAGTTTAGTAGACTTCCAGTCTGTTTGTTTCTACATGTGAAAAACCACAGCCAATAATCTCATCTAGGCAGAGTTTTTAAGCCTAAAGTCTCAGGCCTTTTACTCACTGGCCTGTGTTCTGGCCACGTACCGCTCTCTGTCAACAGAGCGGCAACCAAAACAGTGGGCTCCGATTTTTGCAACCAGCTAAGATGATTTCTGCTATATGGCAGAGAACCCTTAAAGGAAGTTGCTTGAAGAAGGTTTGGGGCCACGGTGCTACATCTTAACAAAGCTGCCACTTTGCAGTCACTTCTTAGGACTACTTCAACTTGGGGTTCAGAAACAGCTTATTCAATACTTTAAACACCCCAAATTGCTAGGCTCTCAGTCCAAACAGAGTGCAGGCTGCAGCACAGAGCTCCTCCCTTAGCAAAGCTGTATTTCCTTCCACGTCTGCTTGCAGACTAGCTAGCTCTTGGCTGAATTCAACTCTCTCTAATGGGACTTTGCTAAAAGCAGCAAGAAGCAGCCAACACCACCAACATTCTGACCATTTTCCTACCATTTCCACTCACATGTGGTCTGCCTTCCAAGGTACAGCAGAAGCAATTCAACCAAATGTTTTGCCACCATTAACAGGGGTCACTATCTTTCTCATCTGCAAACTCTAGCCTTGCAGCCTACCATCTGCCTGCGCTTATGCTTGGCACTCCATTTCAGGACAAAATTCTGAATTTATTAGGATTAGGTCCAGTTGGTTCAGACAACCCATAATAATAGTGGATTGTAAAGATGGACATTCATTTCTTTCGTGTGTGCAAGTTTCAGTAGTCAGTCTACATGTGACTCAGCCTCCTGCTCATTGCTCAACCTCCTTGACAGGCCACTTCCACTTCTGCGACCAAGATGGCACTTCCAGCCCCGCCTACTGCATTCTGTCTGGCAGGAGAGGGGGATGAGGAGCAGGGGACATCCTCTCCTTTTGGAACTTTTTTCTGGAAGTTTGACTGCACTACCTCTACTCTGTATGCCCTTGGTCAGAAGTTAGTCACATGGCCATGTTTAGCTGCAAGGGCAACTGAGAAATGCAGCCTCTATTCTGAGAAGCCATGTTTGCAGCTAAAAGTCACCCTATCACTGTAGAAAAAAGTGGAACAAGTTTGGGGGGACAACTAGTTTTTGTGCCAAAGTAGTGCTTCTCCTCACCTCAAGCTTAGTGGAAAGAGCTTCAAGGAGACAGAATAGAGTTTGTCCAGTGTCCCCTGAAGCAGAGACTGGTGCAAGAACGCTGCATGGGCAAGCCTGAGGGGAAAGGAGAGAGAGGGGAGGCGCCCCTGCTTGACTGAGAAAGAGCCAACCTGGCACCATCTTAAGTGAGCTTTGTCTAGGACAGCCTCCTGGGGAGCCACGGGGACTCCAGCAGTCTCTCCGTGTGAGTCAGATTGCTGGAAAACCAGGAAACGGTGGAGAAGAGGTTCCCAGAGATGGAAGGCAGTCTCTGAACAGCACACGAATGCTCGTTCCTGCCCTCAAAGGGAATCGGCTTCAAACCTCTGCCACAGCCAGAAACAGCCCTGTCAGGTGGCATTGATGCCAGTCACGTTAGACCTGTCCGGCCACTATCTGTCCTCCCTCCCCGACCACCCACCTCCAACCGCAGAGCAGTCAGCAACTTTGGACAGCAAGCTGGCAGGGAGGAAAACACCTGTAAGGTGGTAAGGTGGGGTAAGAAGTAGAAGTTTCCCATGCCTTCCTCCCAGCTCACAATTGCAGACTAGAGAAAGAGAAAAGGGGAAGTTTTAACTTTAAATAAAACTTGAAGTGTTCATTATTTATCTGCACATTTCATTTCCATGGTTCTCAGCACTTGCTGCCCACTGGGATCACCTAGGGAGCTCTTAAAATTACTGATGTCTGGGTCTCATCCCCAGAGATGTTCATCTCATTGGTCTCTGGGACAGCCTGGGCATCAGTATTTTTTAAAAGATGCCCAGGTGATTCTGGTAAACAGCCGGGGTTGAAAACCACTGGGTAACATTGAATTAAGAACATGTTTGCAAACAAAGGATCATGGGACTCCAGTCCGGGCAACAGAGTGAGACTCTGTCTCAAAAAAAAAAAAAAAAAAGGATCACGGAGTGACCAGAAAAGTGATGGAATATTTCCTAGGGCTCACCTGGGGAGCGGAGAACAAGCCGCACGGCCCAGGCTGAGAAGAAAAGGATGACAGCATTTACAGCTGTGCCTGTAGGAGCCCTCACTTCCAGCCTAACAATTCTATAAACCTTGCCTCCTTCAAGGAGAGCAGAAGCCTCTTCAGGGCAAGAGTCCTGACTTAGGATTGCTTGGAGTCTCCACACTGCCTGCTTGCTAGACCCATGGCAAGAGCTGAATATATACTCGTTGCCCTGTTAACCACTTTACCTTCAAGCTGGGATAGATTGGAGGGTCCTTTCAGATGCGTAAGGCAAACTAAGGTGACTCCAGGAGAGCCTTAAACTATATCTTGAAACCAATGAAGAAGATATTTAAAAAGTACATAACATATAATCACTACGGGCCAGGCCGGGGGCTCACACCGGTAATCCCAGCACTTTGGGAGGCTGAGGTAGGAGGATCGCTTAAGGTCAGGAGTTGGAGACCAACCTGGGAAAGGTAGCAAGACTCATCTCTACAAAAAATTTGACAAAAAAATAGCTGAGTGTGGCGGTGCACACTTGTAGTCCTAGCTACTCAGAAGGCTGAGGAAGGAGGATTGACTGCTTGAGCCCAGGAGTTCAAGGCTGCAGTAAGCTATGATCAGGCCACTGCACTCCACCTTGGGCAACAGAGTGAGAGCCTGTGTCTAAAAATATATATATATATATGTGTGTGTGTATATATATATATATACACACACACACACAGACATAGATTTTATAAATATATAGTCATTATGAAGTGGCTGGAAATTTTTTATCAATCTATGACCAAATTCTATGGCCCAGATTTGATTTCTGTATTGAAATTGTCTTAAAACTGAGCAAATTATTGTCTCACTGATCTAAGGGAAGGTCTTCCAGAAGGCTAAAATAGCCAACATTGTGGTGCAACTCTAAGGAGTAGGCGTTGGTGTCTACAAATGCCTGAAGCCTACGCAGTTTACTGAAGCTGATCCAGTTGGTTAGGTCAGCACATATCCTTCCATCACTCCCTCATCCCTACCTCTCCTAACCTGACCGGGGAACAGCCTTACTACTCACACCGTCACCATGACCACCCTCAGTCCTGGGGAACCCTGCTGCAATACAAAGGCAGGATACAGGAAAGAAGCCAAGAACCTGCGAACCATCAGCTCAGCTCCAGGAGCAGCTTAGTCTGTCCACCCAAAGACATCAAGTCCCAGAGCAGAAGCCTCCCGCGCCAGGATCCCACTGGAGATGCCTGTCAAAATGTCCCTGATTCCTCCGAGCCCACACCTATTGCGCGCCTCCATCAAACAGACAGGAGCCCATCGCCAAATGCAGCGTGCACCGAGACTCGACACTTGAGAAACCGCCCTTTCCTGTGAATGGATCCTGAAGCTTCATATCAAGAGAGCTCCCTTTTCATAACCTAAAAAGGAAAAGCAAATAATCGTAAACTCATTCTGGTATCAAAATTGGCCTTCTCCATCACCAGCTGCTGTCTTTTGTCTGATTCAGGGACATTTTTTACCTGGAAATAAAATGTACTCAACCACGAGCCCAAGCTCAGACAGAAGACTGCTTAAACTGCATTTGGTGAAAACAGCCTGTGATCCCAATATATTTTTCTAGACTTTTCCCAGCAGAGGGAAGCACCCCCATGAAAGGTAAGTTGAACTAAAGATGAGGTCCCTGTTGAGTCAGACGTGAAAAGCTTTCCCCTGTAGCTTTACCCCATACTATGTCATCCCCAGGAAAGTCAACTACCTTCCAAAGGGATCAATAAAAAAAGATCCCCTGATACTGGCAGTGCTGTAGCGATGCCTGTATCTTACCCTTTAGAAGCACTCGCTGTACCTTCCGTCCTGGGTAGTTCAACGGCAACAAGCCATGAGTCCCAGTCTTTGGTTTTAATCAGGATTAAACACTGGAATGCTCGACAAGTGAAGCATTTGATGACGACGATAACGAGTGGCCCATTAAAGGTAATTTTTTTTTAAGTTAATGAGCTCTCCCCAAAGAACGGCCACATACTATACTGAAAAATGTCCGTAGGACACACTGCACTTTCTCGTTATTTATTTAACTTTATGTGGATGCCATAAAACTTCTTTATTTGCTTTCAGTTAGCCCATAGGTTTTGACAAGATAAATTTTCATTTAGGTCTTTGCCCAGCTACAATCAGAAACAGGAGACTCGCCTTCCAAAGCTGGGCTGATAGATGGATTAATCAAAGTACTCCCCACCCTGCTTCCTTCCAGCAACCACAGGGATCAACAGACGGAGTTTTTCCTTAATTAAAGAAACTCAGCAACAAGGTGATTTATCGATGATGAATCTTGCAGGCCCTTTTCATTGTGCGGTTACTGTTGGCCACTGTTTGAAATTTACCAACATAAATAAAGCCTCTCCATGACTAAACAAAGTTAAAGTAGCAATAAATTGAGCCTGCCGTGTACTCTGGGCTAGATCTGAAGCCAACATAAATACCAGAATGCCTTGGCTGTGACATGCTTGACACAATGACATCATGCACTTCAAAACAGAGCAGCCCGGCCCCAGCCAGAGCCTAAAACCTAATACAATTCCCCTAAATGAATCAAATTGCAATGGTCTAGACTCGGCCGCACTGAGTGTTCCACTTCTGGCTTCCTTGCCCTCTGCTGTCGAGCAATCGCATTAAAAAATAATCTATATACTGATCTAAATTTTGCTTTTCCTGCATGATTAAATTTTGGCAGGAGTAAATCTCTGTTATTCTCACTCCCCAGGAATGTCTGAAAAGTTACTAAAAACTCAGGATTTCTCAGCTTAAGGTCCAGCCGCCGTGATGCGATCCTGTGGGCCCCCTGCTGCTACCCTATTACTGCTAGTACTATTGCTACTAATACTATTACTGCTAGTACTATTGCTACTAATACTATTACTGCTAGTACTATTGCTACTAATACTATTACTATTACTACTGTTACTATTGCTACTATTACTGGTGCTCAAATGGGGAGGCGGGACTCTGCTCACATAAAAAAGCGGCTCAGAGCTGGCTTCTCCCCCAAGGGACTTGCTTTGCCCACATCTAGCCACAGGCTGTAACGAAATGGCTTCATGAAACAAGAAAGTCGGCTAAACAGGGGCTCAACAGCCCCCAGCCCTATTTCTACTAACAGATGAAAGAGGGAAGAAACCTTTCAGAATGCTCACACAGGACAGCGAATTAAAAATGGAGAAAATCTAATAACTAATTGGTGAAACCATAAAAGCTGCCATAAAAGACATTTTCCTTAAACTACTTTACACAGGGCTGTATAATTTTATGTCACTTTTTATTTATGTTGCTGTAATGAAAGCTGTTCTGGGAGCTGAGGAGCTGGGGAAGAAAGAAATTGAACTATTTTTAAAAAGGAGGGTAAAAGTCCATCTATAGAGCTTCAAACGAGATTCCTTTTGAAATACAGAGGGATTGGGGAGGAGAATCTGTTTACTTCTAAAAGCCTCTGAGCAAAAATTGTTGCAATGAGCATCTTTCTTCCAGCACTATCCTCTCCAGCCCAAGGCCTTAATTACGAAACATTCATAAAGTGGGTTTGACAGTGTTTCACAAAACTAGGGTGTAAGTTAGGTAGATAGACCCATGCCACTTAGACTAATCTTGTGAAACCAGATTTTTATTACGTGATATATGCAAAGAAGCATGACTTGAGCTTCTAGAAAGATTCATATAAAAATGGACCCCATTTTTAACAAGATATCGATGCATTTTCAAAGCTCCATAGGACCTCACAATGCCACATTCAAGGATTCTAGGAAAGAACTATTCATTATGACCCAGAAGATCAGACAAGTTCTTCTCCCTTCCCTGTGTGTATGTGAGAGTTCAGAAGATGTTACACCATCAGGGTTGGGGGTGAGAATAAGTTGCAATACAGAAAACTTGGGATAAATTATAAATAAGAGACATTTAAAATTGTATATGCTCAAATGGAGGGATATGAGGGGAGCTTTGGGGCTGATGATGTTCTATTTCTTGATCCGGGGCCCCTGCTACAGTGTGTTGAGTTTATTAAAATTCATTGTACACTTATGATGTGTGCTGTTTTCTCTCTATGTATTATACTTTAATAAAAAGTTTAAAAAATAGCATATATTCAGATGAGCCTCTTAAAAGAGAAGCAAAGAGTAGGTAACATTCATGCAAAAACACAGAAGCCCTGTATGATTTTCCCAAGGAAAATGTAGATCACCCCTTAAAATGCAGGGGCCTTCTGAACTCTGGCTAACTTTCAAAGCAAGATGAGGTTGTTTTTAGAAACAATTTGCCTTCTATTAACAATGAAATCCAATTCAGCCTCGACTATTAGAAAGTGAAACATATATGCAACTCAGAGGGACTGTGGAAGTATCACACAGATAGGCATTATTTAGGAAGGCTCGACAGTCAAGGCCACTCTACACCATACGGACCAGACTAAACAAACCTGACCTGCAGGGTGACCCTCCAAGGATCCCAAAAGATTGCAAACTCCAAAAAGGCTGCCCTGACCAGACTTTATAGCCTGGTAATGGCATGCAAACGACACTCCGTCTCTGTCACACAGCCAAAGGTTGGTGTTGTATATGAGAGCAATTTCCTCAAGAATTCAGAGGAAAATGTGATACTTTGCCTTTTATGTGCGGGGTTCACAACGGCAAGTGTATTTACTGGGTGGGGGACACCCAAGCCTCCTGACGAATGCCCCATCAAATCATCCTGCCCAATCGAGTGGCGGTGGCAGGGATGGCAGATGCGAGAGGAGAGGAGAGCCCACTCACGTAGCACGGGAAAGGCCTCATTTGCAGGATATTTTAAAAGCTGGAACCGTGTCTAGGAAAACGTCGTTGAGATTCAGAGTCACTCTTCTCTGGAAGGCAGGTTTTCACTCACCCCCTCTCCCTGCTCCGCCTCGCTTCCCTCAACACGGGCATAATTCTTGCCTGGTGTTGCCCCATGCACCGAGGTCCCAGCTGCATTTGTAATTCATTCTTGCTCACCTAGAAAATGTTGGCGGTGGGCAGCCCTGAGTCCAGCTTCCTCAAGGGCCTGTTTTCACATGTTCCTATGACATACTCTACACCCCACCCAGGACGAGTCCGATCCGTCCTGTGGGGAACTAGTTACTCCAAACAGCCTTCAGCAAGAAGTTGGCTGCAAAAGAGGGCGTGTTTGCTGAGTGGGGAGGGAAGGGAAGGGAAAAAGGAAGAAAAGGAAAATACAAAATGAACAGAAGCCATGACTATGTGCTCTGATGAGGAGAATAAGATTTGGGGACAACTTCAAACGTAAGTGTCGCCATGATTCATCCGGAACCTTCCACTTTCCCGTCTTTTTCTTTCAGAAAACAGGTCAGGAGACTGATACTCATCTCATTACATGCTGATAGCTGCCACCCAGGAGCCTGTTGAGCCCAAGGGGAGGGGCATATGTCCCTGCCTCAGACTTCCTGAGCATCCTCCCTCTGACCTATCCGAAGGTGGGTCCCTCTGGGGACCATCCACAGCGTATTCAGGACCTGGTCCTTTCCAAGAGCAAACTGTACCTGTGATCATAAGAACAAGACATAAACCCCATACTGGAGACGTAAAGGCCACTCACAACCTCTTTTAAAAAGCCTCTTTACCCCTCTGTACGATACAGAATTTAGTTTTGATCTGTCATCTTTTTCAGATGACCCCTGGCCCCATATAAGTTAAACAAGACATTCCTTTCTGCCTGTCCCACGGCACATTTCTGTCCTTCGGCGAGAGGAGCCCTTGTTCCCAGGTGGATTGCGAGCTTCTTGCTGGCAGGAGATGGCAGATGTCTTGCATTGGTGTTAGGTAGCTCTTGTGCATCTTGACTTTTTCCTTCCTTAAAACAAGAATCCTGCTTTCAGCAGATAAAAAGAAAACTAACGTGGCTTCCAGGTGAGGTGTAGATGCAGCCTGGCCAAGAAGAGAAAGCGGCCAGCAGAAAGTCTGGGGACGGAGGTCTCCTCTCTGCTCTGGACAGAGAGAGGAGGCCTAGTTCAAAGCAGCCCGATGTTAAGCAAACAGTCCAGGCCTCGAGATGACCAAAGCCTCCCGTTGGGAGGCGCCACCAGGGAGCTGGGGGATTCATGCACCTCCCAAAAAGGAGAGGAAATTACTTCTTCCTAAGCACTAACAGGCCTGAGCGGCTCCCTGCTCCGGTTTCCGTATATACGTTCCACCAGAAACCAGGCGGGGCGGAGAGGCCCCACAGCCAGCCAGGGGCCCACACCCCGCAGCAGCAGTGCCCCCTTTCATCTCTGCCAGAGTCACTTCCCAAATGACCCCTGGCCCCGCGTAAGTTTAAACAAGGCAAGGCCCACAGCACGTTTCGGCCCTTCCGTGCAAGGGGCCTTTATTTCACCGCCCCCCTCCTGCCCTTTAATCCCCTCCTGGGGAATTCACTTATGCAGGTTGCTTGAAATGGGGACCACAGGCTGGGCCTCTACAAGCTGCTAATTGAAAACCTTGTCAGAAGTGGGAGGAAGAGGCAGAGGGGGAAAAACAACAACCTTTGACAGGACCCCCTCTCATTAGGAGCAGCAGCACACCCTCCCAGAGGGCGGGCCTTGCTCCAGCCGCACAGGAAGCCTTCCTCCCGGACTCGCGGACAGACGTTCTGGGAGACAGGGCCTGACAAGTCTAAAAGGCTTCAAGGATGCAGCTGAAGGGGCTGCCTCGGTCAAGGCGTGACTCTGCTACTCTCAGCTGTGTGATCTTGGGAAGTGACTCAACCTCTCTGGGCCTCAGTGTCTTCCCCTAAAAAACACGGGTAAGAATCATACCTATTTCATAGGGTCACTGTGAGTATTAAATGTGATAATAAATATATTAATATAAGCATTTTATACAATGGCTGACACAGTATTAACTAACTTTTAGTATTTTATTCTTGTTTATAACAAAAAGAATTCTCCCCTTGACAAATTGGAGAATGGCCAGAGATAGGGGAGAGAGGGCTGAGACTGCTGTTCTGTCTCCATTTCACAAGCAAATCCAGTGAAGTCTTCAAATGAGAAAGAGACAAGGCTACAAGCATGTGTTAAGGTAGTGAGACTTCAGTGGAGGGAAGAATGCAAAGGGAATAGAGAAAGAAGGCAAGGAAGCTAATATTTTTCAGTCACCTATGACATGGCAGGCACCGTTCAGGTGCTTTTGTGCAATGTCTAAACAGCACTGCAAGGTAGTAGTTCTGATCACTTGCATTTTCCACTCAGAAGCTGAGGCTCAGAACAGTCAAACAAGCTCCCCCACGGCACGTGGCTCCCAAACATGCATGGACAGTTCTCTTTGATTCCCAAAACTCTAATCCTATCACCCACATGCTCTGCACTGGGCATTCCTTCCTGCCTTTTCAGAAGGCAAGAAATCTGCAGACCAGTGGTATTAATCCAGTCCTCAGGACTTAGACAAGTTTTTTTGTCACTACATTCACAGAAGGTTCAGACTGGAATATTGCACCTTTGGTGTGAAAGGTCTTGGACTACCTTCTTTGTTCAGCACAGCAGTTTCCAGCCCCTACTTTCCTGCCAAGGGTAGGTGGGAATGTGTCTCAAGCAATAAATGGAAGCATTTTAATACTTTCCTGTGAAGAGCTCTGGCTGAGGTGTTAACATCCAGGTTGAGAATATAAAAAGCAGGCTCAATGAAAACACCATGATTACAATGGTGGTGACTTTATCGGAGGACTCCCCAAATCACTAGCAATTATGTGGTGCGAAGCACCCACATTATGAAAACTGCGATGATTTTATGTCTACTGATGAGGATAATGACTAATATATTCTGTCAACAGACATGACAGATGTCTGTACATATTTGGAGGCATATATTTTTAGATGCCGTTACTGTACCTTCAGCTATTTTAACTACTAAATTTTGTTGCCACCATGCAATCTGGTAACAAGGAGGCTTATGGGAGGAAAAGGTTAAAATTCCTCTTTGCAGCTGTTTCTCTTCTTTGCATCATTTTTGTCTCATTATTCACTAGGACCCATAAATCTGCCACTCAGATCCCAGACTAAGTGATATGCTACAGGGAAATTGCTAATGTCACTAGGAAACAAAATAAAATGGAACACTGGGTTCACAGCACTCCTCATTCAGAAACGTCATGCCCTGCCTGGTGCTCATTCTAACACTCACACGCTGACTGAAGAACTTCCCCCGATAAAGGACGTGCGCTTCATTTCCTCTGCTCCGACTCCCCATTTTCCTAACTGGGGGCTGGGAAGGGAAAGGAGGTGGAGAGATTTGCAAGACGGGCTCTAATTTAAGACAAAAGCCATCCCATTAAATCTTAACAGATGTTTCTCAAGTTTAGAAGATTAAGAAAGATTTCAGCATCAAAAATCAAAGAAAATACTCCATGACCTTAAAAAAGGATAAAACACAAAGCTCTAACAAACCCAAAGTCCACTTTGACAGCTGTCTCTGCCAGAATTGACGAAGTGCTATTGATGTTTGGATTAAACCATGCCTCTGTGATCAAGTACTCAAACATGGGATAAAAGACGAATATATTCTTTAATCCTACCCACTAATTTTGTCTAGGCCCTGAAAAGCAATGAGTACTGAACAAACGTTGAAAGTGGCTTCGCTTCTGTTTATTGACAAAGCTATTTTTATTTCATTAATTTGCCACGTATCTTATCAGCATTTAAACTAACACAAGGAAATCCATACAAGGTACTGAACTCTCCGCAAACAGAACGCCGCAACTTCCAAAGCCACTAAAGGTAAAATCAATAGACAATGATTCTAGAAAGTGAGGAAGATGTTACAGGAAAATGTAATACAAAAATTGGGTTCTAATTTATTTTTCATTTGTCTTTTGTTTTTTTAGCTAAACTGTAAAATATCATTGGGAATTCCAGTTTTCAGCCTGGTGAGTTTTAAAAGAAAAAAAGAAAAAAAAATTTTTTTAAGGAAAGCATGAAGAGGCAATTAAGTCATTAATTACTCTCTTTGTCTAGTGATGTCCAACTCATCAAACTTGGCCTCTTCTGTCTTCATCAAAGGTGAAGCTCACTCTACTTTACAATAAGTACCTCTTAGTAAGACAATTTCGTGTTTCAAAAGCTGCTCTACAAGGAATTTAGATGAAGATAAATTAAAATAACACTTAGCCGCAGACCCCAGAGTTTGACAGCCACACAGTACCCACTATCACCCCAGGTCCTCAAAGGAGCAGTGAGAGGTCCTGGGGACAGGGACGTCATAGAGAAACAAGATGCTGTGTGCCCAGGGCAAGCCATCGTGGAGCTTAGTGAAGGGGGAGAGACGAAACTGACATTAATGCTAAGAACTGAGGACTGTGATCCACATCTCCCTCTAAAGAAGACCAGGAGGGACACAGGTTCTTTGCAGAAGGACCAGCAAAAATGCCAGAATGTCCTAAAAAAGTAACTGAGGACATGGTGTCTAAGGATCAGCCTTAAGACTTCTCCAGTGGGTAGGAATGACTTCAGGGAGATTAGCTCATGGGGGGTGCTCCACCTGAACCCCTCCAGCATGCTCTCAGCATTCTGAAGGCCCCCTCTCCTACACATACCTTCCAGGGATTGACTGGTACCCCCATGACAAGACCCCTCTATTGTATACGTCATTAACTATACTCCTTTAGGGAGCTTAATGAACTTCCTTGAAAAAAAAATTATTTAAAAAAATTGACTAAGTACAGCATGCCTTCTGTTTGTTTCCTCATGTCAAGTTTCCCGTTGCTGATCTAGAAGGAAGCGCTCATTTCACAAGACCTTGAGCCAATTCTCCCCAGTGGCAAGGACACAAAGCCACAGTGTACGAGACAGTGCGCGTGCACGCCAGCAATGAGCAGGAGCGTGCATTTCAATGCTATTTTGGAAGATTGGACCACGCTTACAAAAGATTTTCCCTTTTCATACCATTTCCAAAGATCCAACCAGGTTACACTGTAAGAAACACAATGAGAAGATTCAGCTAAGAATTTGTTGACTTCATCCCCAGATACTCTTCCTACAAGATGCTGGAAATACATAAGTACTAATGTAATAACAACAGCTTTATTTTTGTGTGTTGCTATGGGATTTTGAAAACAAAACAAAAGAAAACCACTGATCAGTAATTGTGACAAAACTTCTTAGCCACAGCATTGAGAATAGGGCCTAATTATTCTATAAACACACTTTGATTTGTTTACTTCAACGTCAAATTAACTTCAAATATGTAATAGCAGACACTGATTTGTTATGGTACGCAATGCTGCCGCAGACTGTGTTCCGGGTACCTTGCGTAAGTCTGCCTCTTTTTTGAACAGATTCGTTTGTAAAAGTGTCTCCACAGTACACTCCACATACAGAACTGTGAACCACATACGTCCTTTATTTAAAAGAAAATTGTCTCCAAGGTGAGGGGTGTGTGTTGGTGATCGCATGGTTGGCTCTCTCATTAGCCTCCTTATGCAATGAAAGCAGGAACATTTTTTTAAGCTCATGACTACAGAGATAGTTAACAATGTAATAAGGACCTAGGAAAATTAAGAACTGCAAAGAAAAGAAGCTTTTCAAATTGTGGGGAAGTCGTCACATGCTACGTGAGACAGGAGGAAGGTAAGAATGGGAGAAATGGCCAAGCCCAAAGTGAGGCCTGCTCCGATCATTGACCAACAAGTATTCTTGAGTGCTGATTTTATTCTTGTTCATTTATTTAACTCTGACATAGAGCTTACTTCTCTAGGCAACTTGCAAATATTAGCCCAGGTATTCCTCCTAATAACTCTATTGGCAGGTACAATTAGTACCTTCATTTTACAGAAAAGGAAACAGAGGCACGGAGAGGTTAGGAATTTGCCCAAGGTCACACAGCTAGTAAGTAGCAGGGTTTGGGATTCAAATATAGGCCCTCTGTCCCTGCAGTCCCTGTTGTGCTATGCTGCTTCTAACAATCATGTATTCCCGACCCCAGTCTGTGCCCTGGGGTTACAACATGTTCCTTCTCTCAAGAAGCTTCCAGCCTAGAAGACAATTACAACGCTATATAGTAGAGCTGTGAAAGTATTAATAGTAAGCACGGGGTGGTCCTGGAGGTCTCAGGAGGGATACCCAATTGTCTTAGAGTGGGTGGGGAGTGGATGGGAGGGTTGGTAAAGATCACTTAGATCCAGAGCAGAATTTCTCGATCTCGCTCTATTGACATTTAGGCCAAACAATTCTTTATTGTGAAGAACTGTCTTGTGGGTCGAGGACTGTTTAGCACCATCCCTGGCCCGAACCCACTAGATGTCAGTAGCATAACTCTCCTCCAATCTAATGGTCAAAAATGTCTCCAGACATTGCCAAATGTCCCCTGAGGACAAAAATCATCCCTGGTTGAGAACCCTGGCTCTGAAGGAAGCGGTATCCAATCCAGATCCAAGTTATGAGTGGTAGTTATCAGAAAAAAAAAAAAAATGGGAAGAGAATTCCAGGCAGAGGATACAGCACATGCAAAATGCCCAAAAGAAAGAGGCTGGCAGTTCCTCGAAACTAAAAATAACTCGGTATGAATGTCTCTTAGAATTAGATAAAGGGGATCAAAAAAGTGAGTTTGGAGAGGCAGGCAGGATCATCATAAGAGGCCTCATACTCTCCTTTTGGGAGTTGCTCCTAAATGCAATCAGGAGTTATTAGAGGGAGAATGGCATAATCAGACTTGCATTTTTTTTCTTCTACATAGACAATGAATTAAAGAAGAACAAGACTGGAGACCAGCCAAGACACTGCTATGCTTGTACTTTCGTTGCATTTTAATCACTTTTTCTTTTAACTATAAGCTTATTTAACAATTAAATGTGTGTTCTTCATATGTAATAAGCTCTTATATATCAATAAGAAAAAGATGATCACACCAAGAGCAAAAAGAGCAAAGTTCATGAACAGGGAATTCACAAAAAAGTATAAATTTCAATAAACATGGGAAAACATGCTACTCTTCTGATAATCAAAGAAATGCTATTTAAATCATGAAATCTCACTTTCCACCTATCATACTGGCAAACAATTTTTAAAATTGAAATTCATCTCTTGTTGACATGCAGAGAAACTGCACTCTCCTACACTGCTGGTGGGAGTCGATATTAGTGCTGCTGCACCAGAGAACAATTGAGAAAAAATAATAATAAAACTCAGTTTCATAAAGAATTCCATGACAAAGCTATTGAAATTATTCAAACATCCAATAAGAGATTGGTTGACCAATTATAGAATAGTATGTACCCATTAGGAATGGTTTTGCGGAAGTCTATTTGTTGGGGTGGGAAAATACTTGATGTAAGGCAACAGTAAAAACATCGATAACATTCAGTGTTGGTGGCAGGCTGGAAAAGTGGTTGTGTGATGCTGGCTAGAGTGTAAGAAGGCTGGCCACAACCCTGCGGTGAGTTTGTATCTTCTCATCTATAAAATGGCTATAGCAATCTTATCTAACCATGAGGTAGTTGTATGGATTAAATGAAAGAATATTTGTAAAATATACAGTACAGCACCCAGCACAAAGAAAGTACTCCATAAATACTAACCAATATTATTATTATCAGAGACAAAAAAAGACTTTAATCATCTTCATTGTAATATATGTTGAAAATGAAATGAATTTGAGTTTCTAACTTCAGGGGTATATTAATAGTTATTTAAACAATACCATACCTTAACCATCAAATATGTAACCTTTAAGTTTATGATTATGTTTGAATGGTGGGACTTTCACATATACATATTTATAAAAAGTATGTAATGACATGGAAAAATGCTTCTGTAACCAATATGACCCATTTTAGAAGCTTCACATATAAAATAAGGTCACATCTCTTCTAACATTAAATTAAGATGATTCAAGCCTCCATCTCTCTGTTGAGAGAATCTCTTTCTTCCCTCTCTGGGCTCTTTCCTCCTAAAACAGACCTGCCAATGCCCAAGGAGTCAGCCTGGATTGCTCTCACCTTGTGGCCAGGTCAGAGGTCAGGTATGCCACCCCCTAACCCACTTAAAGCTAGAGGACTCCATACTAAGTGTCCCAATAAGAGCATCACGCACCAAAATGGTTTGGGAAAAAATGAAAATTGAATGAAAAATATAACCAATATTTCCATCATCCAAAGTCAACTATAATTAACAGTTGGTGTATTTCATTCCAGAGTCCTCTTCTATGTATGGGCTATTTTTGTCAAGTCATTATTATACTGTGTTATTTAAAAACTATATCCTCCAATCCCAGAAATAAGAGAAAACCCCATTTTGGCAAGGCAAGATTTGCCCAACCAACCATCCCATCCTGAACTTCCATGGATTTTAATGATTCCTACAATGTCGGCTGCAATCTTTCTCCCCTCAATCCTAACAGGCCCTATGTGGCAAAATGTGCTAAAGAAATTGAAGAGTCTCTCCCTAGTTGGTCGTGGATTGACAGCAGTGCCACCATTTTTACTGCCTCTTGCAGGAGCGATCCTGCCTCTCTAGACAGAATGATGCTTGTCACGTGGACATCCATTTCATCCATGACCCCACTGTATTTTTAAAACCAAATTTAGGAGATATGATGAGATGAAGCTAAGATATCACTAAAGGAGCTGTGCTGTTATTTTTCTTTGCTTGGAGGAACTTTGTTAGTCTCCCTTGCAAAATTGAGAAGGCTGATCATTGAATATCAAAGAAATGGAAATAAAGTAATTCAGTGGGTCAAAGGCCACTTTAAGAGATGGAACTCAGTTCCTCCATAACCTTCTGTTCTGATCTTACCTAAGCCAATTTGGTTGTTAGCAACTATTATATTCTACCTAGTAAACGTGGGCAGCAGCCAAAAGTTAGCACAACGTAGGGTCTATAGATCCTTCCCTTCACCATTTGATAACAATGAAGTTAAGTCTCAGGCCAAATTATGCCACATAGACATTCATTCATTTAGCAATCAGGCTCCAAAACAGCCATAGAACCAAGTCTGTGAGCTCGAAGAAGTTCTAGCTTTCTGCCCTTGTAGGAACTTCTAGGCTCACCACAGACAAACATAATAATAATGTAGTGGCAGGTTTTAGCTGATCTTACAATTAGATTTATGAGACCAAAATTCTCCTATTAGTAGCTAGGCATAAGATCATTTCAGAATGAAGCCATGGGCACCATTCTAAAAGGTATAGACTACTAGACTAGATTCCTGTGCCCCATATATGCCAGGAGAGAGGGCCTTTGCAATATTTCTGGCCAATCCATAGATTTTGAACGCCACTTTTTTCACCTGTGAAAAATAAGAAAGTCTCTTGTGTGGGTTAGATACAAGGATAGCTAAAGTTTGTCTCTTGAGTGTGGGTTTTTGATTAGAAGTTTTCAAAACACTAAGCACCTACCCCAGAAGTATATGTTCCCTTGTAGGGTAACAGACTGTCCCTAAGACATAGGTCAAAAGAAATCAACACACAAATACACGCATTTCACATATGTCAACATGAGTTGCGTGTGCACACACACAGAAGTGTATCTACATGTGTGTGTGTGAAGAGTGTGTGTATATATGTATATGATATTTAGACACATAAAGATACATAATAACGTGTATAAATCAGGCTATGTCAAGGTATTTTAAAGTAAATTACAGGCAACACAATATTCTCATCATATTAAAAAGCAAAAAGGTTTTAAAACCCACATAAAAGAAGGAGGTAGGTAGAAAAAACTTAAAGAACTCATTTCACTTTTAGGGATGAGTTTTAAACTCAATTCATTTGAAATAAGCCTGAATACATTAGACACGTTGGGAAATAATCCCACCATTAGTATAATCACTTACATCTGTCAAATGTGCTCTGATGTATAATATGCTTTCTTTTACTCCGGAGGACCCCAAGGAAACAAAACTTTAGATGAAATTGCAAAAGAAGGAGAAAGAATATTATTACCCAGTGTTGACTCCTGTCAAAAAAAGACAGCCTCGAACCACACATAGGTCAAATAATTACAATGCCCCAGGAGGGATGCCATGCAGGAGAGACAAAGAAGTTCAAAGGAAGAGTGGAGGAGAAGCAGCCACAGCTATAGGGGAAATCAGGGGAAAGAAACTGGGGGGTCACATTTGAGCTGGGTCTTGCAGGAGAAGAAGTTCGCCTGGTTTAGACAGGGATGGCCACCTTGACCTCTTTGCCAAATGGGAAAGACAGAGTATCTACCTCTTAGAGAAGTGAGGATGAAAAGAGATTGTGTATCTGAATCCTGGCACGTGGCATATATGTGCAGGAGTCCACCTTCTAAAAGCAGGCAGCAGGTTCCAAAGAGTTCTGGACTAAGAGTCAGAAGCCCTGGGTGCCAGCCTCAGCTCTGCCCCCCGCTGGCTGCATGACTTTGTCATTGGTCTCTTTCCCTCTCTGCACCTTCATTCCCACATGCCTAAGATGAAGTCTAAGAAACTGTCCTGCCACCTCTAATGAGGGCCAAGTGAGATCAAAGATTGGAAAGTGCACTGAAGAATTAAGCCCTTAGCAATGTAAGACATTATTTTTGTCACAAACAGAGTACATTTTCCTGAGGCCAAGTGTGATAGAAGGGAAAATTCAGGAGGGTAGGGTGGGAAGGAGAAGAATCAAACATCTGTTCTGCAGCAGAGAGTAAGGAAGCCTTCGGCAGGTCTGGGGTGAGGCTGGACCTTCAAGTCCCCTCCTCCCTGCCCTCATTTGGGGTGATCATCTAGGCTCTTATAACCAGGCCATGAACATGCCTCTTGGAATCCAGTGCTGAATGGAGAGCCTCTCTCCACCGAAGTTCCAGCATGAAGGCCACTCATCTCCTTCTCCCAGAAAAAAGAGAAAAAAAACAGTTCTGAGGCTAAAGTGCCCTCCCCATTCTTTGCGCAGAGGCGAGAATCCTGACGAGGGCTCTCCAGGGTAAGGAGGCAAAGGTGAGGTCCTGTGCCACTCAGTCCCTTAATCCTCACTTTAAGCCAAATGTAAAAGTCTTCAAAGTGGACCTTTGATCAGAAGGAAAATGTTGTTTACTTGAAAAGGCTGCTTTTGGGGAACAGTTGGTGTTTCCCCCAAGGGGCAGCCACTTTAAAGCATTCCTAGTCACGGGAGTGTCTTGGGCTTAAGAGTCAGCATCATCAGTACTAGCTCTGGGCTCTGGCAGGTACCAAGGGCCTGGCTGGCCTCACAGTTCATTTAAAAGTCAATAGATGCTTTAAAAGGGGAAGTTAACCAAATCCCAACAAAGCAGCTAAAACAGGCTCCCCTTAAGCTGACGCTGATGGTAAATAGGTAACAGACCATCATTTTTCCCAGGACAAAACCGTCACTGATTGTTCATACATGCAACAAGCATTTATTGAGCACTTACTGTATATAGGCACTAGAATAGTCCCTGAGTCACCAAAGATAAATAAGATGTGGTCACAGCTCTCAAAAGAGTTCAGAATCTAGTAAGGGAGACAGGGAAGCCAACAGAAGATAACAACACCTGTCCTTGAAGGATTCAAGGGAGGGCCTGGGGGACCTGCCTGTCTGACCCTGTGGGTGGCACAGAGAGGCAGACCAGACTGCCCAGAGCAGGGCTTCTGGACCTTCACGGCACGCACAAATCTCCTGGAGTTCTTGGTAGATGCAGATGTCTGGCTCAGTAGGTCTGAGGTGGTGTCTGAGCTCCTGCATGTCTAACAGGCTCCCAGGAGAGAGCAAGAGCCGCTGATGCACAGACCACGCTTTGAGAAGGAAAGGTCTTGGAGGACACTGACGGCTGAGCCAAGGCTTGAAGGATGAGTAGAAGGCAGCCAGGGTAAGAGGAAGTTGGGAGACAGTGGGCAGCCTCATGGCCCAGGTACAAAGATGAGGGTGTGGAGAGCTCTGGGAAGCGTGAGTGCTCCTGTTCAGCCGGAGCAAGAAGGAGGAGGCAAGGCTGCAGAGGATGACAAGGGCGAAGGCACACAGGGCCTCGTACGTCCTGCTGCATTTGGACTTCATTGAAAAGACGGCAGGGACCATTAAAAGATCTTTGAGTTGGAAAGTGATACGTTCAGACAGCATTTTTAAAAGATCTGTCAGCCGAAAGTATAGGAAATAGACCAACAGGGGTTAAGATGGGAGGGAGAGAGGCCAACTAGGAGGCTGTTGCCATACAAACAGAGAAAGAATGGAATCAGATGGTGTCAAGGAGATACCATCAACAAGTACCATTTCCCCACAGCTCCCAATTAATCTTCCCAAAAGTTCTTTGACTTTGGTCAATGGCTCTTCGGTGCCCTCAATATAATCTTGAAACTCTTGCATCTGGTTTTCAAAACATGCTGCCACAAGCTTCAGCCCATCTCTCCACTGGATCCCCCCGTGACCCACTGTGAGCGCCGTCTGCTGCCCTCTTGCTGATGTTCGTACCATCCAGGCTCAGCCCCACCTCCACACTTGGCTCTCGCTGTTCAGCTCACCTGGGTGTCCCCTGCTCCTCTCTACCTGCCCACTGCCACTGTGCTCCAAGCCCCGCAGTGACAACCTCATGGCAAAGCTTCCCCAGCCAGCTCCACCCCACTGACCCGTGTAATACGCACTGTCTGCTTCATCCCATCAGTACTTGGTCACAGATGGCCCTGGGCTTTTGAATGCCTTTTCTTATTTCCTTTTGCTTTTCGTCAAATAGCTCACCTTTCAGCAGTGTGCCTGTGAATTAGATAAGAATAATAAATAATAAACCCACCCTTCTCTCGAGTTCAGAAACAGACATTACCATGATATCTCAGGCTCCTTTGTATTCCTCTTTGGTGGTGGCCTTGTGTTTTTTTACTGGGGCCTCTCTTAACGACATACCTCAAAATAGGACCTGAGGAACAAGAGCAGTCTTCTACAGCTTTTGTTTCTTCCACAGCTCTTGTTACAACATTTTCTGTACTAAAAATCTGGACAAGCAACCAGCCAGTCTGAGTGTATTCGTGGGAAAGTGGGAGAGAGTATTTTAAATCAGGTCTGCCCAGAATAATCCAGAGCATAGGGTCACTATCACCTGTAGCATTTAGCAGACCATCCACCATGAAACAGGCCCGCAGTGAATATTTATTTATTGAATTCTGGTTTCACTCCATCTAGTTGATGTAACATAGATTCTAGCCAATGTCAGAATAAAACCACTGCACTAAGCAAGTGTTCTCCAAAGGCCCAACCTCTCCCCCCAGGGGCGCATCTACATCCATTGAGGTATAGAAAAAAATATGCAAACTTCTGTTTATACTTATTTTTCCTCATGCTTTTAAACATACGAAATTTCTGTATACATTTTACAATGAGTATGGCATATGTAGTCTGTATGTGCATCTGCAGTATTACTACATACTATAACATACTACATAGTGTAGCCGGTATAGTATGGAGCACAGAGCACAGCAGCGATGGCACCGAGACACCAAACTGACACCTAACTAGAGTAGACAACAGGAAAGTAAAATGAAAGACCCAAAGTAGGGTCTCCCCTGTGAGCTTCCAGGACCCATTCATTTATTCATCCATTCACCCATCCATTTAAAAAAGCATTTTATTGATCTCCTTGTGTGTACTGTACTCTGTTGCCCAAACCACAACAGGCAGAGGCAACAAAACAAGCATCTTTCAGAGGCTGGACATGCCCTGTCCTGTCCTGCTGCCCACGGGCCTTGGGCTGCCAATGTACAACACTGGGTTATACCCACGTACTTCTCCTATGCCCAGAGTGAGCTAACACACATCCAAACACATACCCTCTCGTAGAGGATGAAGATGAAAGAGGTCAACCAGACCCAGACTCCTAATTCTGGTCTCAAATGTGTGTCTGTTCACTACGAGCTCATAGCGACTACTTAACATGGCTCTTCTATTCACACCCAGCCTTCTCCAGGAGCAAAGAAGGGAACCGCCTTCCAGAGGTGATGCATAGGAAAAAGCTCCTGCCCCCCAAAGATGCCTTTCCAGCTGTTCCTAGCTCTTTGGAACTGCTGTCAGAAGGAAGAAGTCCTGCCCATAAGATAAGGGATGTGATTTTAAACGCCCTTGCCACGGAGCCAGGTAACCTATTGAGGAATTTGCACTGCATTGTAAATGACTCCTGCCCAACACTCTCTGGAGAACCAGTTTGACAGAAGGGAGTGAGGGGGAAAATGCAGGTTCCCCATCACCTAACAGAAGCACTGTACTAGCCTGGAG
>CAUYSK010024265.1:0-67535 GCA_963575035.1 Avahi laniger
TATGTTGAAAGTGAATTCTGGACTTGGTCCTTAGCTAAGTGATCTGACCCAAGTTCACAGCCCACACAATCAATATCTATTTTAAGTGGCTTTACATGCATAAGCACATGTAAACATCAGAATATATCTAATGAGATTCAGTTAGCTCCATTCTAAAATTTGTCATGAAATTTTGAGAGTAATTCTTAAATAGCTGAATTCAGGAATATAAAATCCACTAATATGCAAATTCTAAAACCCCACTTTTCTTTTTAAAACTATTTTCCCCTGTTTTCCATTTCTTTTTGTTCCCCAGATTACGGGGGTACACACACTTTGGTTACATATATTGTCTTTGCACCACCAGAGTCATAGCTACATGTGTGCCCATCCCCCAGAAAGTACACACTGCATCCATTAGGTATTAATTTACCCATCCCCTCTTCCTACCTCCCACTGGCCTGATAATGATGAATGTTACTTCCCTATGCTCATCTAAGTGTTGATTAATTAATTAATGTACTCACCAATTTAATGATGAGTGCATGTGGTGCTTGTTTTTCCATTCTTGTGATACTTCATTTCGAAGAATAGGCTCCAGCTCCATCTTGGTCTTTCTAATTCTCTGGCTCTGTATTAGACATACCCACCTTCTTGTAGATCTAAGCCACCATCTGCAGTACCAGCATTATAAGAAGTATTCACCATTGTTTTTTATGGCTGAGTAGTACCCCATGGTATACATATACCATGTTTTATTAATCCACTTATGCAATGATGCACACTTGGGTTGTTTCCATATCTTTGCAATTGTGAATTGTACTACCATAAACATTTGAGTGCAGATGTCAGATGTAGAAAACTGAAACAGGATCTACACCTCTCACTTCTCACAAAAATCAACTCACAATGGATAACAGACTTAAATTCTCAAATGAAACGATAAGAATTTTAGAAAAAAATCTTGGAAAACTCTTATAGACATTGGCCTCAGCAAAGAATTTATGAAGAAGACCTCCAAAGCAATCACAGCAACAACAAAAATAAATACACGGTATCTGACCAAATTAAAAAGCTTCTGCACAGCAAAGGAAATTATCCTAAGAGTGAATAGACAACCTACAGAATGAGAGAAAATATCTCACGCTACAAATATAATAAAGGGCTGATAACTAGAATCAGTATAGAACTCAGGAAAATTAACAAAAAAGAAATCAAACATCTCCATTAAAAAGTAGGCCAAAGACATGAATGAAAACTTTTCAAAAGAAGACAGATTAATGGCCAACAAATGTATGAAAAAATGCTCAGCATCTCTAATAATCAGGGAAATGCAAATCAAAACCACAATGAGATATCACTTAACTCCAGTGAGAATGGTTTTTATCAAAAAGTCCCAAAACGACAGATGTTAGCACGGATACAGAAAGACAGGAACACTCATACAATGCTGGTGGGACTGCAAACTAGTACAACCTCTATGGAAAGGAATACGGAGAGATACCTCAAAGAACTAAAAGCAGAGCTACTGTTTGATTCAGCAATCACCCTACTGGGTATTTACCCAAAGGAAAAAAAGACATTCTTTAATAAAGACATCATTTCTACTGCATGGTATGCCTTTATTTATTTTCCCTTCAAAATGTCTTACATCCATCTTTTTTCTTTAATCCAACTACTATTATTCTTTGATTTTTTTACTACCTTATGTTATTCCCTATGTTTAATGCCTTTCCATCTATATCTTCCTGGCTAAATCCTACTTACCTTTCAAAGCCCAGCTTAAATATTCTTTCTATCTTAGTGGTCTTCCTAAGATCTAGACCAGAAGAAATGACATACTGTTGCTTTGTCACTTAGTACTTTAAGTATAAACTTTCCTTTTATTTAATAGAGCTTTGAGAGAAAAGATTTTGAATATTTTACCTGTGAATATCTCACAACAACTAGCAATTGCCCACCTAGAACGAATAGTTGTGGGGAGGGCAAGGATGCATGAGATGATGGAGACAGTTTCTCTATCCCATACTTTTCATATAAAGGAGAGAAAACGTGCATGCTCTGGAAGAGAAAAGCATGGAGAAATATGCAGACTTCTCCCTCTCAAAGAGGAAAAGTGACACCTAATTGGTTGATAAGGGGGAAGAATCTGAGCCTGTAAGTTCCTACTTCCATATTTCTTTCAAGTAGTTGTGTCTCAAGATACACGCTTTCTCTGCTTTTTGAAAGCAGACTCTGCACAGGGAGATACCTGCATTTTTAAGTATATGGATCTTATTCAGTAGGAAAAATATCAGGAAGCCTGATTGTAGCTCCTCATCTGAAATATATTTGCCAATTCAGTTTAACAATAAAGCTATAGTTCTAAGATAGAAAAAGCATCTTTTTCTATCTTAAAAAAAACAAAAACAAAACCTCAATAAGTACTTGATGAAAGAATAAATGAACACCAAGTAGAAGCTGATAACTTACCCATCTATCTCAATTTTCTATTTTGAGTTTATTAAAAGACATTACTCTTGGAAGATTCACAAAATAAAACAAGACTCTAAATTAGCATTATCTGTACTAGAATTATCTTACCTGGCAACTGAAACAGCATATCAATGTGGCAAAGTTATATTTTGAGTTGTTTTTATTAATTTGTCTAAAGTAAAATCCCTCTCAACTTTGAAGACTAGAGGTCTGAGTGTTAAATATCTTCTCGACCAATATTAATGAGAAGTTATATCAGATAGAATGCTTTAGACACACCTCAAGAGGTAAGTTTCACACACTACTAATCAGCCAAGCACTCTCATGTATTTCAATATAACTTTGTGCACCTAGAGACTGACATTTTAGACACCAGGAAATTTACATTCCCAAGAAATCAAAATAACCCTAAATATTCCATGATTAAATAAGTATTACATCAGAAATTGGTATCCAATATTTTTTCATATAAACTAGATCTGATGCAGAGCAAATACTTCCTCATACCTCATGAGGTTCTTAGGAGAGCCCCCGCTGTACCGTACTTTAATTCACTAAAGGAAGCCCATTCAGTATAGAGGGGGAAAAATAAACATTTAACATTATAAAAATTAAAGTTGAAGAAAGTAGACACAATAATTCTCAGTATCAATGCAGGTGTTAGCAACAGCTAGTCCAAGAAAATCCTCTGCATCTTATCTATGTCTAAACAGAGTACATTTCTAAAATAAAAACCATGAGTCATACTAATGAACTAGAATCCTGAATTCACCATCAAAGCAAAATACAAGGGAAAATCATATTGTCATTTTTTAAAAAGTGACTTTCAGATATTTTCCTCTAATTCTCTTAAAGATTTAAATGTTTCCTAATAGTATTTCTTGTCTATTGCAGCCCCATTTCCCTCTGTAATGAACACCAATTTCTGGGAAGCAGATTTCACCAACATCCTTCTGCTAGAATATAGCAATTACCTAACAGCTTAACGTCACTGGAAAAAATTTAAAAATTAAATTTTTCACTACACAGAACTCTAATTTGCTGCAGGACTTTAATTTAGATTTTAATCTATATATTCCACTATTTAGAACTTTTCCCTCCTCCTCTCTATGAATTTACCATTTAGATTTAAGTTCACTGGAAGGGAACTAAAATTTAAGCTGTTAAGGCCAGGTGCAATAATAATATTAACCACCAGTACCCGGGCTCAACTGTGATTCCCAACAATGTCTGAAATGGAAATGCCATATCATGAGGTTATTCCATTGAAGATAGGCCTCATTCAGCTGTGATCTCACCATTTAATCACATTTTTCACAAGTTATAAAAAGACAGTGCTTGTTAGGTGGAAGAAGCACCAACTTTTCTGAGTCTAAAAATATTACAATCAAAGAAGAGGCAATTTATAGTTGTCACTTGCCATTGCGAAATACTGAAATATTAACTCTGTGTGCAAATCATTATCCATTTTCATTTAGAGTTCTGTTAACAGCCATCTCCTATAAAGTCCTGGCCTTAGAGAAAAGGGCTACTTTGGCAGCTTTTAATGAGAAAGAAATTAGCCTAAAATTTATTATCACATTTAAATGAATTCTCCTAAGGATGAAAATGCAGAACCAAGGATATCTCTCCAACACTACTACCTATGCTACACTCCATATGATCTGGGTTTAGTTTTACCCCCTAACTCCATGCAGCGGCACAGCGGAACTCCAGAGTGCACTATGACCTGGCTCACCCACGTGTTTGCACTCTTGTTAATGGGGACATATGAGTCCCCAGGCTGATATGTTTTTGTGCTATCTTCCTTATCTTTCTAAAGTCTACATGGCAAAAGTAGTGCTTTTTTTTCTGCCAGTAACACTATAATTCTCTTTTTTATTTTTAAACAATAATCTTCTTCTCATTACCTACACAGTGAATTGTGCATGTTTCCAAAACTTGAAAAAAAATGCTTACTATTTTGTTAGACTTAGTCTTTCAGGCCA
Organism: Avahi laniger; assembly: GCA_963575035.1. NCBI lineage: Eukaryota > Metazoa > Chordata > Mammalia > Primates > Indriidae > Avahi > Avahi laniger. Next base: position 4,443 of record CAUYSK010024265.1, read on the forward strand.
GTCTAAAAAAAACACAGTATGATATTTTCTGACAATAACTGATGTCTATATTACAAGATAAACTGCATATTTAAAAAATGTATAAGACCAAAACAGAGTAAATAAATGAGTTTTAGTTGAGGGAGGAGGATGGAGACAGTAGTTTTTCATTCTTCTGCTGTTCGCTTCCATATGTAGGGAACTCCCATGTGATAACGACCTAGGCTTTCTATGCCTCACTTCTCCCAAGTGGTAAATAATAACTTAAACTGACTGGTGATTTTGTAATGAAAAGCTGGGAAGTCCAGTCACTTCCTCTTCTCCCTCATTTTGGAGTCAGGTTATCTGAAGGAAAGACACATTCAGCATTGCTCAGCTGTGCTCTAACTCTAAGCATGGAGCCTAGTCCCAGGCCAGAGTTGCCTGTGGCTCGGTCTTTCTAATTCTCTGGCTCTGTATTCGACATATCCACCTTCCTGTAGATCTAAGCCACCATCTGCAGTACCAACATTATAAATAAAAATTATTATTTTTCCCCTCCCTATCTGTTTCACTCCTTTATCTTATACCTCAGTTGTTCAGAATTCAGGCTGGGAAATGACAGTCTTATTTCTTAGGCTCCCAAAACTCCAGCATGTTTGAAGAAATTATATTTTACTTAATTCATTTACCACTTAATAGAAGGGATAATCCAAAGATTATTACTGTTTGTTTGTAATAATTAAGGGACTTAACAAACACCTATTATTTTCTCATGTTTATTTTTGATTGGCCAGCCTATCATACAAGTGCTTTAGTATAACAAGACAATTATGTGAATAACCTAGGCAAATATGTAACAGAGAATTAGTATTTGCAAAAGTTAATTTTATTTATTCCAGAGCAATAAGTTAATACAATGTTATACTAGTTAACATACTAATCAAATGATAGTTAATTGCTCATATATATTGAGCTATTGAGCACTATGTGATAATAATTCTACTGAAAATACATTACGTTATTTAATTTTTAAAGCAGCAGTAGGAGAGGCACTATTATTATTTCCATTTTAAAAATGTTAAAAGTCAAAATTCAAAAACCCATCTGAGGACATAGAACTCTTTCAGGATTGAAAGCCAGGTCTATTTGACCCCAGAGTCCATGTGCTCTAGAACCATACTACATATTGTCTCCACCAAAATGCTCTTACTAAACTAGAAAATCATATAGAAAGTTAATTCAGTTTAATTTAACTTGAATTTACTGTTCAAATTTCACCATATGCAAAAGTATACACAAATTAATCAGATGCAACACTGCAAAATTTATATATTTTATTAATAGAAATTGATTGTCTTTAAACAAAAGATTTGTCTAAAAAATAATATGTATTAATAAAATGAGGATTCTTTCTGTGTCAATATTTCCAGAAACAGAAAAATTGTCTCAGTTATTGGGGGTCTGTCCTAAAGAACAATGGGAAAGTAAAACAAATAGGAAGCAGTTCTAACCGCCACATAATCGAACTTCATGGAGAACTAAGATGCTGTTCAGTGCATAATAGCTCCAAAGACCAGTTTTCTTGCTACTCTCCCAGCAGCACTCCAATTAATTCACACATCTTACATCCTACCATAATGGTGACTGAATAGTTTCATTTCTGCTTCTCTCTCCATATACATCTTTTTTTCTATTTTGCTCCTGGCTACCTTCACTCTTCTCCATGACTGCTGCTTTCTCCAGACATCAATCGCCTCATAGGTTTTGTTATAGATGAGCCAAACTTAAAACATCATTAGCTTTCTGATTTGGTCAGAGTCAAGCTGTCATAGGTTGATGGCTTATTGTTTTCATGCTTTTGACTTCATCCTACTCCAAAGGTATGTACCAAGCAATTTTCTTCCTGAAGCAAACCGGCTTTCCTTTGCTCATCCTGTAACTTCTCCTTTGAGGTCTTACCATGTTTGATTCCAGTTATTTCAAAGAAATACAATGACTTTGATGGCATCCTTACTTGATTTAGAGACATATTTAATAGATTTGCTATAAGACACAGTATGCATCCATTTAAATTAAAGTTTTGCTTTTACTTCAGTGTCAGTCCAACAGTTTTGTTTTGTTTTTAATTATCATTGGTGGTGTTGCCTGCTGACTGGTGTAGCATGGATCAGTATTAATATGCAGCACAGCTATACCACTGTAAATATATGCCTTAATCAGTAGTGCATAATAAAATTGGGAGGTTTAAGTTGAGCTGTCTTAATCAAAATGGTGGTTTCTTTCTCTGTAGTCATGATGTTTCCTTTCCCTCTACTTCTAGTGATACATCCCACCTGCCTATCCACAGAAATGAATCTTAACCATAGTCTGCCTTGCCTCTGACCATGGTGATTCATGATCCAGAGCAGATCAATCAGAGCTCTTTCCCAGATTTTATATAACTGGGGCCATCATTTCCTCCTTAGAAAACTCTCTCATGGTGTGATTCCAAAATTGTTCAGCAATCGCAATTTTTATCATGGGGGAAAGTTTGCCTACCATAGAAGAAAATACTTTAGAGCCAATGAAAGACAAGCAAAGAACGATGAGACTGTGAGAAAGAATTCTGGCTTTGGCCAAGCCCCTGTTCCTGTTCTTTAAGCCCCTACAACTGTCTCAAGCCTGAGCTACACCAGTAGTTTTCCAATAAATATTTTTTATTGTTTAAACTAGTTCAAGTTAGGTTTCTTTCATTTGCAACTGAAAAAGTGGTAATATAGTACCGCTCTGAGTATATCACACGTACGTGCTCCCTAATACAGGAGACCCTGATCATGTCTCTCAGTCTCTCACATGTCTTCATTTAACAGAGTTTTCGTCCAAGGCTACTTGCAAGTACCTTTAATTCACCCTGTATAACATAAACTCATCCTTTTTCTCCCGGTTACTTTTCCCAGGTGACTTTCCATATGTATACAATACTATTTTCTCAAAGTTAAAAAAGATAAAATATCTTACCGTATTTTTCTTTTGTCTGTTTCACCTCAGTCATATCCATTTTCCTCAGTAAGCCCTAAATTTCTCACTTTTTATCCATTTGCTTTGGAATTTCAGTTCAGATTTTTATGCAAACCTATGTATCTGCTTTCCATCTCCATGTCTTCTATATGCCACTTCCATGGTAATTTACTTAGAATATCATTTTGGAAAACACTGCTCATCTTCAGATAAAATCAAAAACTACAGGATAAAATCTAAACTTTTCAACTGGAAATTCAAGGCTATTTTTGTGGCCTATAGATATTATTTCTACCTAAACTCTCATTTATTTCTTTTAGAAATCCCACAATTATCTGTATAATAGTCCCTAGTCACATATTTATATTTCTACCCCTGCATCACTCATTTTATCTAGAATGCCTTCTTTATTTTCATCTTATTTTCTAAGCGTTGTCAATCTCAAACACTATCTTCTTCTTGGAGAATGTATTTGCCTGGAGGCTAACTAAACTAATCAAGAAGAATTGAAACTCAATGTGATGAAGGGGGAAAAAACATCCAGCTAAATATGTAAATCAATTTACTATGGAAAACAGTAGCTATAACACTCAAAGAAGGAAAATATTGTGGGTGGTATCAGTGAGTCTTATGAAAAAACAATTGGACTAGGAACCAGTGAAATACTTATAACTCCAAAATGCAAATATATTAATATATTATTATGCAAATCCCCAGTAATGTGAATCTTAATTTATAGGGAAAAAAAATTTAAAAAACTGTAGACTTGATGGATTTTTGTAAGAGAGGAGTATAGTGTTAGAAGGACTGACAGACCTATTAAAAAGTGACAGAAGAGTGGTAAAGAGTCACAAGTACTATGTCCACTTAGAAAAACCAAGATTCTAAAAGGTAAGATTAGTGAAGAATATTTTCGTAAAAAAAGAAAATTAAATCAAGAGCTTCTTCTATGCTGTTAGAGCCTGTATCATGGTTAGGATTAATGTTAGAGTTAGGGTTATTCTAAGGGTAAAGTTTAGGATTAGGGCCACTAAATAGGAAATAAGACACTTGCACAGAAGTAAAACATAGTAGTACATTGAGAGAATCATTTGATTCAAAATACAGTATCTGACAAGTTCTATATGTTATTAGCTTTCTTGAAAATTTAAAGTCCCAGAGGGAGACAGAATTAAACATTGGAAATTATTTAGAACTTGATTCTGACTAATAAGGAGGAAGTGGATGGCAACACTAACATCATTTCTCAAGTTGTACATTTTATTTAAGTACTATGAAAATACTAAAGAGAGCTAGCTGTCATGCTTGTATTAATAGCAGGTACACTATGGTTTAAGGTAAAAAGTACAATTAGGAATAAAAGTGTTTTCTATATAATAATATTTATGAAAATATTTTAAACCAGAATATACCTAAGAACAAATCTCAGCATATAATTGAGCTAATTATCTGGAAAAATTAAAAATTTCACTCTTATACTAGGAAATTTAAAAATATCTGTACAACTTCCCCTAGTAATTAGCACATTTGACAAATAGTAAGAATATAAAAGATTTGAAAATATTAGTTATCAAATTTGGAATGATAATATGTGTGTGTGTGTGTGTGTGTGTGTATAAATATAACCACACATGCCAAAAATAAAGACTGCATAATTTTTTTCAAGCTCACATGATCCATTTATAAACAATTTATCTGGCATCAAGCACTAAAATAAATTTCAAACAAATACCAAGGCTGGGTGCAGTGGCTCACATTTGTAATCCTAGCACTCTGGGAGGCTGAGGCAGGAGGATTACTTCAGCTCAGGAGACCACCCTGAGCAAGAGTGAGACCCCATCTCTACAAAAAATAGAAAAATTACCTGGGCACCGTGGTGCGTGCCTGTAGAACCAGCTATTCAAGAGGCTGAGGCAGGAGGATTGCTTGAGCCCAGGAGTTTGAGGTTGCTGTGAGCTGTGATGATGGCACTGTACTCTAGCCCGGGCAACAGAATGAAACTTTGTCTCAAAAAAACAAGAAGAAGAAGAAAAAAAGAAAAACACAAATACCAAAATACTTAACATGTAGAACACATTCACACATTCTTGGATGATCAAACACTTCTCTTAGGTAAAATTTTCAAAATAACTAAAGAAGAAACATACTTGAAAAGTTTAGAAAGTGTTTCTAAATAACTCATAACAAAAAATAATAGAAATTAGAATAAACCAGAATAAACTTAAAATAATCAAATGTTAAAGTGCTGCACATTAAAAATAGTGAAATAAGCTGAAGATGTTAACTCTCACTACTCAGCATTTCTTGATATGAATATTCACTATGATGAATTGTAAATATTTACCCAAATTCACTATTTGAATAAAAACTGCCTATTAAAAAACTACATTTTTATACCTGAAAAAATGTTGAATTTTTACATGACCCAGGGCCAGAGAAGGCAATGTGCCTACAGTCTATTCTGAATTTTCTTTAAAGGACAATATTTTGATCTGTTATTTTAAAAGACTCTACATTATCACTGATATATTTGCACCTGTTCCCTGGCCCCAGGGTTGGCTGATGCCAGCCAACTGAGCATAGTACCAACCTGGGTTAAGTTGAAATGAATATCTGTATACTAAAATTTCATTGGGTATTTACATGGTAGACATGTTCTTGTATATACATATTGCAAATGTCATTTATATCTGATATTGCATTATTTCATAGTGAGAAATAATATAATAAATGGTTGTGTTTTCTATATATTAAAAGCCTTATATTAAAAACGTTTTAATGATATGTGAAGAAACTGATTGAGAGCATTGGATGGCCTGAGGATACATTTTCCTACTATTTAAAAATTGGGATACAATAGGTATATAATATGCAAAAATTAGCTGTCCAATATATTTTCAAGTAAACATTAATTACTGATAACAAAAAATGTCTATATTTATAGTAATTGTATGACTTAATGTAAGCATAGTTATGAACTGAAGAAATAAAAATGGAAAAATTATATTTGTGAACAAAAATATAGTAACCTAAATAAAATATAGTCAAAGTGAATATGGGAATGTATATAAAATATCATAAAATTTGGGTTTATCTGGGTATGCAAAGATTATTTAACATTTTAAAATGAAACTAACACACGCTAACAGATGAAAGAAAAAATTATCATTACAACGGATAAGGGAAATGGATTTGCAAAGAAATATGCAAAGATTATTTAACATTTTAAAATGAAACTAACACATGTTAACAGATGAAAGAAAAAATTATCATCATTACAACAGATAAGGGAAATGGATTTGGAAAGAAAATTTAACTATGGTCAAATGAAAACTTTTTAACCTGTTAGAGGTGCCTGCCAAAAATCTGCAGTAAACATTTAACTATAAAAAACAAAAACTACGGAAAGCTATTGTGTATAGTAGTAAAACATTAGAAGCATTACCTTTAAAGTCAATAAAAGATAGGAATCTTGCCATTGTCACTGTAACAGTTATCTATAGCTGTGAAACAAATGATCAAAACACTTAGTGTTGGCCGGGCAGGCGCAGTGGCTCACTCCTGTAATCCTAGCACTCTGGGAGGCCGAGGCAGGTGGATTGTTTGAGTTCAGGAGTTCAAGACCAGCCTGAGCAAGAGCAAAACCCCATCTCTACTAAAAAAATGGAAAGAAATTAGCTGAACAACTAAAAATATATATAAAAGTAGTTGGGCATGGTGGCTCATGCCTGTAGTCCCAGCTACTCGGGAGGTTGAGGCAGAAGGATCGCTTAAGCCCAGGAGTTTGAGGTTGCTGTGAGCTAGGCTGATGTCACGGCACTTTATCCCAGTCAACAGAGTGAGAATTTGTCTCAAAAAAAAAAAAAAAAAAACCAAAACACACTTAGTGTTTTATAATCATAGTTTTTCTCACGATTCTCTAATGGTTGGGCAGGGCTTAGATGGGCTGACTTGTTTGCTTATTTTAAGTCTTGTCTGAGCTTGCTCATGTGACTTTAGTTTGGGTGACATATTCAAGATGGCCTCCCTCACATGTTTAGTTTCTAAGGTGAGATAGCTGAAGCCTCTCTCTCTTTCTCCTTGTATATTTTCATCCTCCAGGAGTTCTCTCCCTTCATAGTGTTTCATTTCCTGGAACATTTCTCTCCACGATGCCTCTTCACTAAGATAGCTCAGGGGTTTTTTACATTGCATCTCAGGTATTTCAAAAAAGCAAAAGCAGAAACTGTAAAATTTTGTAAAGTTTAGGCTTTTGAACTCAGAAACCATCACATCTATCTTATTCTGTTGCTTAAACCAAGGTAAATGCTAGGCCAGACACAGTGTGAGAGATTACACGAGGGCATGCGTACAGTATGTGCGTGTCATTGGGGGTCATCTTGTAACTATCACAGCCACTTCATCTCAGGTTTTTACTGGAGATTTTATCCATCATACTAAAATGATGAGAAGGAGGATGATAATGATGACGATAATAATGTTAAAGATTTGGGGGTAAATCTCATTTAGGAAATATATGATTGTATATATAGAAAATCTAGGAGAATGACTTTTTCTTTTCTTTTTTTTTTATTTTAGGATATTATGAGGGTACAAACATTTTGGTTACTTTTTATGTCTTTGCCTCACTCAAGCGAGGATTAGAGGTATGCCCTTCCCCTCTACAATGCTCACCGCATCCATTAGTTGTGAGTTTATCCCCCTCAACCCCCTAATCTTCAAATGTACATGGAAGTGCAATGGACCCTGAATATCAAACCATCCTTAAAAAGAAGGAACGAGTGGGAAGACACACTTCCTCCGTTCAAAACTTACTGCAAAGCTACATGAATGAAAAAATAATTGAAGTACTAGCATAAGGATATGTGTATAGAAAAATAGAATAGAATTTTTCTGGGATGGAATGCAGAAATAAGCCCACACATCTATGGCTACTTTTCTACAACAGGACTAACACCATTCAGTGAGGAAAGAATAGTCTCTTTAACAAATGGTACTGAAACACACAGAAGAATGAAGTTAGACCTCTATATTTCACACTGAATGAAGGTAATTAAGTACTAAAATTAACTAAAATATATCAATGACCTAAATTTAAGAGCCAAAACTGTAAAACACTTAGAAAAATATAGAGTGAATCGTCATGAACTTGAATTTGGGAATAGATTTTTAGATATGACACCAAAAACATGAGCAACAGAGAAAAAATTAATTTTACTTCATCAAAATTCAAAATGTGTATCAAAGGAAATTTTCGAGAAAGTGTAAAGAATGGGAGAAAAATATTTGCAAATCATATATAAGTTTCTAGCATCACAATATATAAAGACTGATTGCAACTCAGTAATAGAAAATAACCTAATTTTTTAAGAGTATTTGTAGGGACCATTTCTCCAAATGACCAATGAAGATATGCAAAGATGCTCATGAACATAGTTATTATGGTAACACAAATCCAAACAACAATGAAACCCTACTACAAACCTACTAGTATGGCTATAACAACAACAACAAAAAGGAAATAAACAAGTGTTGGTGAGGATGTGGGAAAATTGAATTGCTCATACATTGTTGGTCGGAGTATAAAATGGTATAGCCACTGGAGAAAACAGTTTCATAGTTTCTAAAAAAGTTAAACAGAATTACCATATAATCTTGCAATTCTATTCCCAAGTACATACCCAAATAGTAGAAAACAGGTACTCAAACAAATTAATACTTGTACACTATCGTTCAAAGCAGCAATGTTTGTAATAGCCAAAAGGTACAAACAATCCAAATGTCCATCAACAGATGAATAATCAAATTGTAATATATGCATGCAGTGGAATATTATTCAACCAGAGAAAGTTACTGATACATATTATAATATAGATGAATCCTTACCACATTATGCTAAGTGAAAACATCCAGATATTAAAGGTCATGCATTATATGATTTCATCTATATAAAATATCCAAAATAGGTAAATCCATAGAGACAAAGCAGTTTGATATTTGCCAGGGGTCTTCTTTTGGGGTGATCAAAATATTTTAGAATTTATAGGTGGTGGTTGAAGAACATTGTATATGTACTAAATGCAAATGAATTTTACACTTTAAAATGATTAGTTAATAAAATAGCATAAGACTATGAATATATCATTAAGCAATATAGTCAAAAATTTAAGGAAAAAAGTATTGGAGTATAATAGGCAGTTAATAAAATTTTATCTTCTGGATTTTTTTTTTGATAACTTAATTAAATTTGTGATTTATGATTTTCATTCAAATAAAATTCATTTTTCTTCCCCAAAAAAAGAAAATCTAGGAGAATGAACAAAAATATTAGAACAAAAATTTGTCAATAATTTGAATATGAAATTAGTAGATAAAAATAAATTATATGTACTACATATTTTTAATCCATTCATCTCCTCATGAAGATAGAATGATAGTTACCAGAGGCTGGAAAGGGAAGTGGGAAAGGGTGGATGAAGAAGAGATGATTAAAGGGTACAAAAACATAGAAGGAATAGGTTTAGTGTTTGGTGGCCTGATAGAGCGACTATAGTTAACAATAATTTATTGAATATTTTTGTTATATATATTTTGTTATATATAGTTATATATAATATATAATACTGTTTTAGTTTATTCAATAAATCATTGAAATGTTCCTAACCCAAAGAAATGATAAATCTTGAGGTGACGGATACCTCGATTACCCTGATTTGGCCATTACACATTGTATGTTTGTATCAGAGTATCACATATACATATGTACAACTATTCTGTATCTATGATAATTGAAAATAAAAACATTAAAAATAAATATTTCTATAAATCATAAACATGAAAATTTTTTTTTAAGGATTATATACACAATAGCAAAAAGTCACTATAAAGTATGTAGGAATGCCCAGCAAAGTTGTTCTAGACCTTTATGAGGATAATGAAAACATTTCATTGAAAGGCATTAAAGACGACCTAAAGAAATGGAGAAAAATAACAAATAGATAACAACCGCCAATATCATAAATTAAATGTTTTAATTTTCCACTATCAATATATAAATTCAATGAAATTTCAATCAAAATAAAATTTTTCATGGAAACTAATAAATAATTTGTACAATTAATGTTAAAGAGTAAAAACCCAAGCATAACCAAGAGAAATGTGAAGAAAATGCATGAGGTTTGGGGTCTTGTCCAACCACATGTCAAAACTACACAGAGATGCTAATTAAACCAATTTACTAGTGTTATGGGGATAAATGAAAGTAAGTAGGAAATAATAGAGAGTCTAGAAATGCATGCATATTTCAAAGTTGGCAAATGACAGAAGTGTCATTACTAAGCAGTGAGGAAAGGATACACTATGATCTTCATACAACAGCTTATCCATAAGGAAAAAATATATAATTAGATTCCTACAACACACCGAGTAGGAAAACAAATTGGAGATGGGTTAAATACTTAATGGCACAAAGTAACAAATTGAAATGTTTCAGATAAAAGACAGGACAAATATTTTTATGGCTTATGAGTAAACCAAAAAACAAAAACACAAGGAATAATGGAAAAGACTGACGAACTATATTAACAATCATTATATAAACGTGCAAAGAAACCATAAGGAAATGGGAATGACAAGTGACAGGATAGGAGGAGGCACATGCAATGACTCATCTAACAGTGTATTATCATCAAAGATATATTTTTTAAAAACCTTCAAATTAATAAGAAAATAAAAATAGAGAAATGGGCTACCAATATGAACAAGGAATTGAGGATGAGGAAAACCAAAATGCCCAATAAACAAATAAAGGGTTACTCAGTTTTTATAAAGACGATGAAAGGAAACTAATCAATAAATATTTGACAAATTTTAAGTCATTTGAAGATTCTACAAGTTTTTAAGGGGGGAGACTCTCACATAGTGCTCATAGAAGTGTGAATTGGCAAACTTCTTTGGAGAGTGATTTGTCAATGATATAAATGTCAAAATACCTAGTGAAACCTTCACACAATTACCCTGGGTAAATATATATAAAAATATATTTTCAGCATTGTTTATAATATGAAAAAATGGAGTGCAACCTATCAAAGAAGAAGCATAAATACATTCAGAACACACATACAAAGGAAAAGTATATGGTCGTAAAAATTGATGAAACAGATGCATGCTTATAAACACAAATGAATCTCTTGAATATGTTGAGATCAGGGAATAAGAGTTGCTTGAGGGTTGTACAATTTGATAGTAATTATATAAATTTTTTAAAAAATTCATATCAATCATAATATTCATAAATTGCTTATAGGTATTCACATATGTAGTAATTTTTTTTTTATTTTTTAGAGATTGGGTCTTGTTCTGTCACCCAGGCTGGGATGCAGTGGCATGGTCATAGCTCACTGCATCCTTGATTTCTTGGGCTCATGTGATTCTCCTGATTTGGCCTCTTAAAGTGCTGAGATGACAGGTGTGAGCCAGCACCTGTAACTGTTTTTTTTAAATGAATGAACTAAAAAACATATTCAACACAGTAATTAACTCTGTTTCAACTCTATCTGTAATGTTTTATTTTACAATCTTGATGGTAGGCACATGTATATTTATATTTTTATCTATACCTTTATGTGTGTGCCCCTGAAATATTATGGATGTTAAAAAAATAGAATTATAGTGATTGGGAAGGATGATGGGAACATGAAATTTGGCAAATGAAATTATTCCCTGTTTTTAAAAAGTAAACAGAATAAATGATCTATTTTTCAATAAATACTTGTGATTCTACTATGTGCCAGACACCATGCTAGGTTCAAGAAATAGCCCTGAAAGAAAAATCCAGCCACTGCTTACATGGTACTTATAATCTGAGTATTACTTAACCTACAGACACTTGAATTTATGTTGTTCTGAATAAAAACTTTTATAACCAATGCTTATAGTAGTAGTTTGAGATAACATAGGAAAAGTCATATCAGGCTACCTTTATTTATTTTAAAGTTAATTTCATTTCTTCAAAGGGGTCCTTTTAATGGCCAAGAGGAATATAATGAGAACATACATGACAACATATAAAATTAACTGATGTCAATCTGAATGGAAGCGTGGGTTTTAGAATATTGCACTGTTCAGTTTTCTGATCTATTAAGAGTTTATTTTCATTTTGTTTGTTCTTAATGGCTTGGGCTCAGATATAGATGATAAAGTTTATTTTTATTTTTCTACATGGAACTTTCAGAAATAGAGAATGTTAATATCCAATATACCAGTACCTATATACCAAATTTACTGGTAATATGCTAACATTCTATTTTCTTCTAAACCACACTGCTTGTCATGAATTTACAAATACTCTCATGGCATAAATACATAATCCCTATCTAAATTTGTGATTATCAACTGTAATGGCTTAATTAGTTTGTTCCAACTGGTTGTGAAGTATGATGAAAGCTATATGCTTAAAACAATTTGTAAATCCCGTTTCCAAAAGAGCAAAGGGATGGATTTATCATACATGTCAGCAGAGACTGTGTTAATAACTGTTGCTTTAGAATATACATTGCTACCACCTGTCATTTAGCTTGACTTTTGACTATAGCTGCTTTTTAATTTTTTTTTTTTGAAAGAGAAAATTTACTCTTTCAGTTACCAAAATTCAATTTTTATTAGAGTTACATCCAGGAGAATACCTTGACAATCTATAAAATTTTAGCACATATCAAAACACTTCATGACTAGTAAAAGGTATACAATGAATGAGTTAGATTTACCCCAGAAATGTAAGGTTAATTTAACATTAGGAAATCAATATAATGAACCATATTTTATAGAACAGAAGGGAAACATTATAAGATTATCTCAAATAGTATAGAAAAAGTAGCTCACAAAATATAAATTCGTGCTGAATAGTCTCCACTAGAAACAGAAGAGAATTCCCTTAACTTGATGAAGGTATCTTTAAAAAAGAAATTAGACCCAATATTATGCTTAATTATGAAAAAAAAATACCCTAATATACCAAGGGGCAAGGATATCCATTTGCCATTTCATTTATTATTGTATCAAAGGTCTCAGCCAGTGCAGTAAATCAGAAAAAAATTACATACTGGAAGAGAAAAAAAGTAAAATTGCCTTTTCATAGATAATAATTGTTTTATATTTATAGAAAAATCCCAAAGAATCTACAAAAAACTACTAGAACTAATAAATGAGTTTAAGAAGGTAGTAGGATAAAAATGAATATAAAAATCAATTGTATTTGTAAACTGGCAAAATGATCTTGAAAATAAAATTTTAAAATACCTATTATACATAGCACCCCTATTATTAAATACTTTGGGAAAAATTTAACAAAATATGTGAAAGAGATATCCATTGATAAACACAAAACATTGCTGAGAGACTTAGAGAAGACCAAAATAGAGATATTTTCCACATTTATGGATTAGGAAAAAAAATATTTGTATCAATTGTTTCTACATTGTTTCTATAGATTTAAAGTAAACCCAATCAAGTCCCAGTAGTATTTTTTTTTTTCTTTATTGTAGAAATTGAGAAGGTGATTCTAAAATTTATGCTGAAAGATAAAGCACATAAAATAACCAAACAATGTTAAAGTAAGGACAAAGTTGGAGGAGTTATACTACTGAATTTCCAAACTTCCTATAAAGCTAAAGTAATCAAGACTGGGTGGTGTTCAAGTAAGGAAGATATATTAATATAAATGATCAGAAGAGTTCAGAGATTGAGCTGTACATACAGTTTAAGGAGGGTAAAAAGGTGAAAACGTAATCCAGCGGGTACTCTTTTCAACAAATTGTGCCAGAAGAATCACATATTCATAAGGAAAAAAGACGAAAATAATCCATATCTCATCCCATACACAAAGTTAACTCAAAATGGATTACAGATCTAAAAGCTATAACTATAAATTAGAAAAAAACAGCCTAGAAGATAAACAAGTATTTCTTCAGACACAGAAGGCACTTCCCATAAAAGAAAAAAAGTCAATAAAGTCTCACAGCTAATATTAATAAATTATGGAACTTGTGCCCAAACTTACTCTGACTGCCAAATCAAATTCTGTAACATTATAATGTTTTTTTCTTGTATTCCTTCCCCCCTCCCATCCCAATTCATGTGAACTTCAGGACATGCAGACCAAAGCAATTTTTGATTTGAATAAATAATGACAAAACCTTATTCCTACCTCAAAAAGTCTTCCGATTTCCTTGGATTTCTAGTAAAGTTTCATTTTGACTTTGAGTACCCTATGAAAGTTTATGAATACAAAAATGTTGTCAGAGATTTTCATATAATAAGTTTCAAAGAACACTTATTTGTGCTTACTATGTACCAAGTAGCATTCTAAATATGTTATGTGTACAAACTCATTTAATCCTAAGAGTAAATCTATGAATGTAGTCACTTTTATCCTACTCAACAGATGAGAAAACTTGAGACAAGAATAGGTAACTCACCTATGTTCGCACAGTTTAGTAAGTAAGACTTCCAAACAGGACTTGAACTCAGGCAGTCTGACTCCAGATTCTCTGCTCTTATCCGCCCCTTGCCGTGAATAACTGCTTTTACTGCATAGCTCAATGCTTCTCAGACTTCAGCAGACATAAAAATCACCTGGAAGACTTCTTACTAAAACACACTTTCATATCCAACACCTGAGATTCTGCTGGTCAGAGAATCTGCATTTCTTAAAAGCTCCCAGGTGATGCTGATCTTACTGGTCCTCGGACCATGCACTGATATAGATCAGGTTTCAGGGGTAGTTTCTAAAAACCTTTCTGCTAGTGATCTTTACCACAGGAGAGACTTTTTTAGCCCATTGCAATAAGCTGTAATCTCACTTCAGGGCAGCAAAACAGAATAAACCCTTTAAACCCTATAACTCTGTGAAACCCTTTTCTGAATCAATGTGGTTTAACACCTTTAGACAACCAAAACATGATTTATATAATACTAAAAGCATTCTTTGCCTGTCAAACAAGTGCATGCTAAGGAAAGTTTTTATTTGTTTTTTGTTGTTTTTTTTTTTTCTGAGTTTTCTTATAAACATTCCACAATGAAAAGCAGGGTAACAGCACATAAACTCTGAAATCTATTGGGCTTAAGGGCTAAATTCTGTCCACTAGTAGCTCGCAGATAGCAATTCAAGAGCTAATATTTCAGCTGGGACTGCCTTCAGCTCTAGAAACAAGATGGGCATTTTATATTAGAAACCTCTCACACACAGCATTTTTGTTCCTAAAAGAGGAAGTTAATTTAGGGAAAACATACAAAACTTAGCTCTAGGGATAGAGTAAGGGGATGATGCTTTGAACAAAGCCCGAGCACTACATTAGGCAGGTTCTCCAGGGCCCAGGCTTGCTGCAGAAAGACAGCTGCTTGAATTTAAGCACCAATTAAAGATGTTGCAGGCTTTAGTCACTTTCTTTCACAAGAACATTCTGCTTGCGTACTTGGAAAGTTAATCAACTCCATATTCTATTTGAGAGGGACAAAAGCATATGCTGAGCATCTTTTAACATATGCAGCAAACATTGGGGAAAATAATTTTTAAATAAAATGCCAATGTATGTTGGGTGTGAAAGCGCTACCAAGTGTCAGCTGGATGTATCCTAAAATGCCTAACTTGTCAACCTTCCTGTAGTACGTGAGAACTTGAAGTCTTATGCCTTAAATGCGTAGCTTTCTGGTATGCTTTATCATCTTTTTATTGCCATGTCTTGGCACATACTGATTTCTCAGAAAGTAAAAAGTTTGTTCATAATTATTTCTACTTCTAAGTCAGGAAAAAAATTTTCCCTTGAGACCCATATTTCCCGTATTTGCAGATACAGTAAAAAACATTTCTTGATGTCTCTGCTGGCTAAAAACAAATCAAAAAAGAGAGGGATGTGGAGAAAAGAAAGTACGAGCATTAAAACATGCCAGTCCACACTGTATTTCTAGTATGTGTTGTTAAAACATTTTTAGTATTATTTTAGACTTCTAACCTCCAGAACTATGAGAGAATAAATTTGTATTGTTGCTGGGTTTTTAAAAATATTTCTGTTAGCTCTTAAACCTGACAAATGGTCTATTGTTTGAGAACCAAAATGTAGGTATACAAAATGCTCATTATATTAATGAATATGATTAATGTATGTGTGTGTACAAGAAGCCTATGGAAAAGTTAATGCTAATGCATAAAGGAGTTTAAAGCAGCTACATACCTAGAAATGCAGCCAAGATTCCTTTGATTCCTTAGACAATTCAGAATGTACCCAGATGATTGCTTTCACAATCCAAAGACAAGCCCAGGAGATGCTGTAATTCTACTAAGTTAAATCTGTTTTAATTTGTCCCTTGTTGCTGAGCATTAACACACTATCAGGAGAGGAAAGATGCCTGTTAGAAATTACTTGTGCTTGCTACTATGTCTTAATTATCTTTAAATTGCTATCCTAGAAAATTTATTTTGAACTAAATATAGTGGTCCAGGTTTACATCTGTGATTCCACTAAATATTTGTTTTCAGGAGCCCTACAATATTCAGTGCAGACTCTTACAGTGAGTCCATAAGAAGAGCCTTATATACAAAGTGGAAAAGCTTTTAAAGTGGATTAAGAGGGCTTCCCTGCCCCTATGTAGCTATTCCATCCAGATCATGGAGGAAAAAAATGGCCACACTCATATATCCAATAAGTTTCAAAAAGTACTTACATGCATATATCTTGTGTAAGTGCTAAGATGTCACCAGCACAACTGAACAAGGGCTTCTGATCTGGAAGGGAGGGAAGGTTTTTCTTAGGAATTGACTTTTAAACTGAGGCTCTCTAGATCAATATGGACCAGCTAAGGAACAGGACTGGTGGAAAGGGAGAGGAAGATAGTGATTCAGCCATAGAGAACATCGGGGGAGGCCCTGAGCAAAGATGTAGTAGAAAGAGATTGAGAAACTAAAAGAAAGTCACTGCAGCTAAGGTAGAGAGAGCAAGGACAGAGAAAAATGTAAAAGGAGGCTGGTAGGGCTGGATCTGGCAGAACTTTGCTAGACATCTTAAGGATTTCAGACTGTACCCTCTGATTGAGTGAGGATTTGAAACAGGGAGATGCTATCACAGATTTATCTAAGAAAATCTTTCTCTATACTGTGTGGAGAATTGTTCAGAGGGGAAGGAGTCAAAGCAGAGACACCATGAGTAGACTTTTTCTTTGTCTAGGAGGAAGATAATGGCACCGGACACCAAAGTAGTGGGTGTGGAGATGGATAAAAATATTTATTTATAGAGGAAATATAGATGAATTTGGATGATAAGGAAGGACATATCAAGAATGATTCCCAGATTTCTAGCAGGTAAATGCAGCCAACCTTCATGACAAAGAAATAAATCTTTGTGCTTAAGCTGTGGAAATTTGGAGGCTATGTATTACTGTAGGACAACATAGTCTACATCGACATACAAAAATTCAGGGATACCTGGGGCCTACATGTCAATGTATGTAAATTTCATGTTAAATTCTACCTTTAGAACCTAATCCCACATAAAATGAAACTCCAGGTACTTTTAGGGACTTTCTTTTGCCCCACTTGAGGTGAGGTCAAATCTGCTAACTGAGGCAATTAATGGAATTCCTACAGGCAGTAGTTTACCTGCTCTACCTTAGCTGGAAATGATAACTGGAAATGGTAAACATTGTTTTGGTCCCCCAACGAGAGCTAAATGTTCTAATATGGACTGGCCCTGGACACCCATTCTGGCCACCAGCTCCAGAAATTTGAACTGCTTTCCCCCACCCTTCTCTTCATCTCTGCTCATAAGCTTAATAACTCTGAAGTTTCATTGGAAAAGCTTTTCTGAGGGAAGGGAATAGCAGTACTCACAAATACACACACACACACACACACACACACACACTCACAGACACTCACATGCATTTTTCCTGTCTTTGTGTTTTTCCTGGTCTTGGTCACATGATGAATATCTCATCTCCACTTTCACACACAAACAGCTAGCTGCTTGTCACAGTTCTTAGAGTGGAAATGATATTTGTGTCTTGGGTTTTTCCAGGTGTAATGAATGTTTTCTTCATGAAGTCTATGCTAACCATATACACCTGCATAGTCTAAAGGTTCTTATATAAACTGCTCCTTATTTATATAAGAACTTCTGGTCTTTGATGAGTTTTATCCTTAACATCAACAAATATCAGCCCTTTTCAGTCACTCAAACTCTCTCTCTCTCTCTCTGTCACTCTCTCTCACATCCACACACACACACACACACACACACACACACACACACATACACATGAGTGAGCAAACAGGTCATCTCTCAACATCTCTCAATGTTCTCTTCTATGTTTGATGCCTGGTCATCATGCTCATGACCTACACAGTAAAAAAGATGAAGTATTGCCATGGTGGGAGCATCCAGATCCAGGCATGTGGCAACAAGCAGAATGGTACCAGGGCAATGGACCTACAGGCCCTGGGCCACATCAACTCAGCATGAATAGCTTGAGATGTAAGAAGATAAGGAAGAGAGAAGAGACC
Organism: Avahi laniger; assembly: GCA_963575035.1. Lineage (NCBI taxonomy): Eukaryota > Metazoa > Chordata > Mammalia > Primates > Indriidae > Avahi > Avahi laniger. Next base: position 22,951 of record CAUYSK010024265.1, read on the forward strand.
ATGGGATATTTCTCCTGACGACATGTAACTTATGATAAGGCTAGTAAGAGCAATCAGGTACCTTGCTGAGGCTTGAGCACCAATTGTCTCCTCAGCCCTTGATTTTTCTACTACACATGAAGTTGCACAAAGCAATGCTCATACGTATGTACCCAAGAAAGGAGGGACTATGTAACTATTGATACATAATTTGAAATTAAACAGTAAGTCCTAGGGAAGTAAGTCCAAATTAAATTATCATTTTGACTTAAATTTTGACATGCTACAGTCAGATTTCTGCACACTGGTTTTCTGATCATTGAATAGAAAGAAAGTGGCTCTTTTTCTTCATTCTTCTCAGTCTTTGTGTGCCAATCTTGCTTGTGCACTATGTTTTTCCCTTAAAATTTAAACACCCTTTTCTTACCACCCACAGAATAAAATGCCAAGTGCTATTCTCTGATCAGCTATTGATTTTGTGCCATCTGTCACCTATGAAGCATGATTTCAAAGAAAGTAATGATGTGGCATCTCTTAACTTAAATTGTTCTAGGCAAGCACTCCTTCCAAAGTGCTAGACATAAACCTGTTTATTCCCTGTCTACCACCATCATTTGTTTATGACTTTTATTATTTATAACTTACATCTAAGTGAATTCACAAAACATGGTGGAAATTTATATTTGAGTTGATAGGTTGAACAGAAAGAAGGTTTTTAAATCACTATTTTCCTCAATCAGGAGGTTCTAATGGACATGTCAATCACCCAAATGAGCTTTCCAATAAAACATCCTTTCCAATAAGTTTTCTTTACTTCTGACAAGGCTAAACCTTACATTTCTTTCTCTTTGGGTTAAAAAAAAGTCAGTGAAGAAAATTTATATCATTATTCAATTTGAACTTTCACCATTTATTAAAAATTGTTTCATATCAAAAGATATTCTTCTCATTGATGTTTAAAATGGAAATTGGATATAATATTATCAAAAGAATCATAATTATGCTTAAGATGTAGCATTCAATGAATTGCATATCTATTATTATTTTCCATGATGCAACTTCTATTATACTTTTCTAAATTGTTGACCTTTCCCTTCTCTATTTACCTAATCAACTATTTTATACACACTCTTTCTAATTAGGTTTATTTTGTTTTCAAGGAACAGAAATATATTCAAGCCACCCAAGAAGGACAAGGTGAGATTACTATTATAACAATATAGATGGTAATTTATTGGATACTCAGAACATGGAATCCAAAGCACCATCATACCCAAGTGCAATCATGTCAGGAAGTGGCCTCTAGGATTAAGGTAACCAGCCCTTTCTTGCAGGTCATGGAGTCTACTACAAATGCACACTGAGTAATCTTTATGCACCAGGCACTGTCCAAGCAACAGAAAATAAATGAGAAATTGTATCTGCCCTCTTGACACTTGCAGTTTACTGGGGAGTACAGACATTAAACCAAATACTTAAAAATTTTAAAAGTAGTAAAATTGTATTAAGTGTAAATATTAAATCCAAAACCCAACTGATTTTCAGAGAATAAAAGAAGCCACTTCTAGAAGTGATGCTGAGGTTGAAATCTTAAGAATAAACACAAGGTAACTAGGCTAGTATCGCTATGAGCATTCAGTTAGTACAACTGTGTGTTATCTAAATCACTTCTTTTGATATGGCTGCTTTATTTTTCTGCCTATCAGCCTTTTTGGCCTACTTATGATTTTTTCCTGCAGACCTAAAATATACCTCTATAAATCTGGAGATTACATCAACATAGGCAGATCGTGGTCTCTGTTACTAAAATGGACAATCTTATTGACTTAACCTGGTCTACGGAGAATTTGGCTTCTATTAGGTACTGCTACTGGTCCGATCAGCTTGAGGCAGGAAGGGCCTTGAAATAAATGGCTATGACTGTGGTCAAGAAGAGTAAGCAAGAAGGAAAAGTGGATTGTAGCAGGTGAACTGACTGGCATGCCTAGGACACAGGGGCTTTTGTGCACATATACAGTACATCATAAACAGTGTTCTATATTGTTTCTCATTGGTGGCAAGGAGTTGTACACACCCCTATTCCAGCTCCCTGTGTGATTACTGTACAGCACGTAGCAGGAAGCGAAGAATGGACAGAGGAACGATCAGATTGTGGCTATAGAAATAAATGTGACTCCCTTGGGAAAGGGACTCATGACCCCACTTTGCCTAGCTCCTATCTCTAACCCTCTATGAATTACTATTGTTGCTTTGAAAAGAATTATGTCAGATGCTACATAATTTGGATATTCACAATAAAATCACTCTATCAATATTAATCCAGTAGTAAATTTTGGGGTTCTAGAGTCAAACAAACCCCAGTTTGAATCCAAACACTACTAATTACTAACTGTAATAAAAATTACCTAACATAGTGAAGCTGTAAGATTCTTCATCCCGAAAATTGAGATATCACAATTCCTGTGTTCCAGCTAAAAATTCTGTGGGGTAGCATGTAACAGACTCTCCAAAATAACTATGGCTTAAACACATATGGCTTAGTCTCTCTCATAAGTGAAATACAGATATAGCCAATCCAAAGCAGGCAGTCCAAAGAAGCATCCAGGTCCCAGGCTTCTACATTTCTGCTACTCCATGCTTAGCACTGGCTTCCATCCTCAAACCATTATAGTAAATCATTAGAAATCATGCCTGCAATCCAGATTATGAAAAGGAGAAAGTGGACTTTTGGCAGGTGGGTTCAAAGGAAGTACCTCTCCAAAGCCTAAGTTCCGTACAACAGTTGTATGCGCCTCTCATTGGCTGGTACTCAGGCATGAAGCTACAAGGTAGGCTTGCAAATGGAGTCTTTAAGCTGGCACTTTGTCACTTTGGATAAAATTTCAGTAATAAGGAGAAAAGGACATGAAGACTGGTAGGCAATCAGCTGTCTGGCACAATATTCCTTACAGGATTATTGTGAAGATTAAATGAGTTAATACATCTTAACATCATAGCACAGTGTTTGATACATTGTCAGCACTCAAAGGCTACCATTGTCACCATTAGCCAATTGCCAGGGACGTAAGTTTTCATTATTTAAAACTCATTAAAAATACATAATCACATTGAAAAAGAAATTATCTATTATTCTGGAATATATAAATTCCTTTATTGTATTTGGAACTGATTAAATTTTAAAGAAAATGAACCAAAAATGTCATAGACAATATACGTAGGAAAAATAGTTTAAGCCAGTAGTTAAAAATTATAGTTCACATAGTTTATAAATGAACAAAAAATTGATTTTTATTAAATAAAAGCTTCAAAGCTGAGAAACTGCAGAAACTACATATATAGGGGAGAAAACTGGTTTTCTTGAATTCTAGAACAACTTTCAATAAACAAATTAGAAGAGATGATAATAGAATGTGAGTACTTCCTCAGTACTTCACAGATTTTCACATAGTTCAGTACAAGTACCTGTGTGGGTGGAGAATGACAGAAAAGCGTTCCTGTTCTCTTTAGATGTCTCTAGTCTCTGCTGTCTTGGCATCTTCTATTTTCACCAGCCTTTCCTCTCCTCTCTTTTCCTCTAAATCTCTACTTCTCTATTTCCTTTAACATTCCCTTTGCATTTTCCCCTTTGCTATGTTTTTGAATTTGATGTAAATCATAACCAATGTTTTCATTCCTTTTTAGAGTGTACATCATTCTGAATCACTGCTTCCAGGCAGGAGATGGTGCCAGGTTCTCTCAATGTTAACTCTCTCTTTTACTGCTCTCTCAAAACTAAAATGGAAATACACTGCTGGAAATATGGTAAGAGAATGAGTTTCAGCAACACAGGCCTAGGTGTGTGCCACCTTACGCAAGCAAAATAATTATCTTCAGTTTCAGTTTCTCTTTTCCTAAAACTAGCAGAATAATAGCATATATTACATAAGGACTTCTCTTAAGGATTAAATCTGGTGACGCGCATAGTAAGGAACATGGAACAAATAAATGTTACCTCTGTAAATAATGATGATTATAATGAAACTAGATACACAAATTCCACTGTTAACCTTCTGGTATCTGCAAAACATTGTTGTTAAATAAATAACAATATTTTTTTAAATAACAAGTATTTTGCTATGCTGGTAGATCAATAAGAACTTTCCACATAGAGCAAAACAAACAAAAACTCAAAAACAAATATGCTATGTTTGGTTCATCTGTTGTGTAAATGTCATTCCTTGATAGAATACTGAAATTGTCCAAAGTCCGTCCTTGTGGCTCTAGTCCAATACCCAATGTTGTCATGCATTTTCTGTACGATGAACTATGATGCTGCACTCTCAACCTTCCATCATTTGGTCTAAGAAATATATCATCTCTGGTTATTTTTTTTCTAGTAGCTTGAAGTTTTTTCCTCATAATTCATCTTTCTCCCAATGGAAAAATTCAGACTTTATTAGGTAATATACACAATGTTAATCTTCACTGATAACACCTTTAGTCTAATTAGTGTAGATATGTTTACTTTTTGCCTGATCATCTGAAATAAATGTTCCCACTCATTCACTGCCTTCCCAAGCACAGATGGTGTTTTTCTGTCTAACAGTCTTTTTCCCAAGGCACTGACATATCTCGACAGACTTCCTCTACCTCTATCAAAAGCAAAGGTTTTTAAACGATTTTGGCTGATGGATGTTTCTGAGAATCTGATAAGAAGTATAGCTATTTTCGTTGAAAAAAAAAAAAGAGTACATATGAACATTTCTATCAAACGTTTACACACAAGTTCAAGAGATTCACAGACCTCCTAACACCCATCAGTTAATTTTTTAGGGACCATTTGTTAAAAAAAATAATATATATACACATATATATTAGTTAATTTTAAAGTATTCTTTAGAAGTCTTACTAAATTTTATCATATAGATGAAATAAATATATAAAAGTATGAACAAAATTTAGTTTCTCTACAACCCACAACCCAAGCTGGCAGTTTGGTTCAACCAATATATGTATTTTTTGCTCCTCACTTCTAGTTTTGATATCAATCTTTATTTTAGGAGACCACTTACATCCACAACACCTCAATCTTCACAGATGAGTTACAAATAAATTCAGTGATTATCCTGTAATACTAAAATAGAAAATAGTTTTTCTAAGATTCATATGGTGAATGCACATATCATTTCCAACTCTTATAAAGCCAAGTCCATTTTCAATTTCCAATCAAATTTATACATCTTCCCAATCTAGGAAAAAGGTTATTTTGTTATTTCCCTTCTAGTACCATAACAGAACTTAGCAAACTGTGAATAAATCTTCGGATAATATTCCTGAGAGACGGGGATGAAAATAGTTAATGATTGTTACCATGCATGTGATTTAATATATGCCAGTGTTTCCAATATACTGTTATTCCCACTTTGCAAATACTTAGAGTTTAAGGGACTCAAGAGCCATGTAGTTCTTAAGTGATGGTAAACCTGGGACTGCAATCCATTTCTGTGTAAATCCAAAGTCTAGTTTTTTTCAACTGCGCATTTCTGCCAGAGAATATATTTATATTCAACCATCTATCTATTCATGTCTTTTCACCAACCTTTGTTGAATAACTGCTACAGCAGACATATTATGATTTTAATTAAAGAAATATGTACATAGCTAATGTGCATTAAATGTATGCAAATTTTACTATATTTCCTTAGTGAGAAATAAAAAGAGAGAAAATAATTTGAATAGTTAGGTTGTTCTTTCTGCTCACCATTCTGTTCAATGAGTATTTGGACACAGAGGGTCTGAGATGATACATAAGAAATTTTGGAACTTTCGGTCGCTCTCGGTTCCAACATGCCTCCCATAGTGAGAGCAACAAAGTGTAATCTGAGTCATTAAAATATGGTATTGTAAATTTATATTTTATACATATATTCTTTTTTGTATTTCTACTGCATATTATCACAGTAATATTTATGTATAAACATGTCCAAAATCATTATACTCCATGAGTTCATTTATAAATTTTAGGAGTAACTTTGACTATATGTAATAATTTTCAAGTTATATCCTGACTTTAAAATCTAAACCCCATGTAACATATTACTGTACTACTCTCACATCATGTAAGTAGGGAAAGGATATGCCAATAATAACATGAATGTGAGCTCTAAAATTGGGTCCAGAGAGACAAATGTTAACAGTTGGACTTCAACTCTATCTGGAGAAAAAGACACCCTGGCCAGTGAATATAAGCATCTAATTAATTTTGCAGTATTAAAACTAGATGAGTCTGCTTACAACATAGTTTTACATCACAAATCATTGAAATTATCCAAGCAAATCTCCCTTTACTCTTATCTCATCATTCCTATATGCAACTTTATAATTATAATTTGATTTTCATATAGATTCACCTATAAAGAAATAAGGTGATTTGATCCATTTGTTATTATGTCCTCTAATGTACTTGCTCGGAATTCTGAGTTTTGATTTGTCCAATAGTGTTTTATTAATTTGAATGAAGAGACTCAGTTTAACTACAACTCTAATGGCATCTAATCATATCAGGCATTCTACAATCCAACTCCAAATTTTCTATAAGGATAAGCCCCTGGAATATGGTAATCCCATCAATGTATTGTATTTGAGAGGATCTGAAAAGATTAATGTATCATGGAAGAGGTAGGAGGTGGCAGTCTGTGAGGAGTCTGGAATGTCATTATGGCTGTAGATGTTAAATTATAGGTAATTGTGAGTCTCTGTTGGCTTTTATGCAGGGTAGAAACTTTGTTTTCTTGGGGTTGGATGGTGTGGGAGGAGAAGTTGTGTGTCCTCTGATGTTTTGGTTCTCTTCTGTCTTATTTTCCCTTTTGTTTATTTCCCCTCTATCACTCGATTGGCAGGTGGTGCTTCTACCTTCCGTTTTGCCTCTTTTTCTTCTCAGAAATGATGGCTTTCAAAGACTGTCCCTTCAAATTCTACCTAGATTTAAATTCCTTCCTGCAGTCCATGCTCTTATCTACCAGGCACAATTTTATTTTCTCCATACTTCCTAGGGGAGCTTGGTGTTTCTGGTAGTAGTTTTAGACCAACTGTAGGATAATCCTAGGTCCCCTTTTCTCTCTCCAACAATGGTTATGGCCCTTTTCTTACTGAGGGCTTTGCTATAGGAGGGGCTGGATGGTAGTGAGAGAGATACCAGACTGAGTTTTGTGGTTTCTGTTTCTTGTCTCAAAATTTTTGTGAAGTTTAACATTCTCTATCTCTAAACTATGCGGAAGGTGTGACTTTGGTGTAGTTTTATTTTTCCCTCTTTCTTGATCTGTACTGTTTCTGGCACACAGAGACATAGAAAGCCGCCATTGATTTCAATTATTTGTAATTCCTCAAATATTATTACGCTACCAGTATGGAGGACAGATGGGCAGAGAGTCTAAAAAGTGGAAACACTAAATAGAAGCCTATAATAGTAGCATAAGTAAAATATAATGAGGACCATAATTATAATAACTTTGTAGATGAAGAAAATATGGTGGATTCAGATAACACTAAGAATTTGAAAAATGTGGAGCAGCAGAAGGAAGGAAGGGTGATCCCTAGGTTTCTGGTGTTAGTCATTGAGTACTATGATAGCAGAACCTTTCTGAGATAAATAGGATGAGGACTGATTTTGGGAGATGGACAATGTATGCAGAGGGAATTTAATAAATTCAATTTCAGAAATGTAAGTTTGGAATGTTTGAGAAATATCCAGGAGGTCTTGTCACTGGAAATTGAGATAAAAAGAATACAAAACAAGTATTGGAGGCTGAGCACTGTGGCTCACGGCTGTAATCCCAGTGTTTAGGGAGGCCAAGGTGGGAAAATCAGCTGAGGCCAGGTGTTCAAGACCAGCCTGGACAATATAGCAATCTCTACAAAAAAGTTAAAAATTAGCAAGGGTTGGTGGCTCATCACTGTCATCTCAATTACTTGAGGCTGAGGCAGAAGGATCACTTGAGCTTAGGAGTTTGAGGCTACAGTGAGCCATGATTGCACCACTGCATGCCAACCCGGGCAACAGAGTGAGACCCTGTCTCTATTTTTAAAAAAATAAAGTGTTTGGGCCGGGTGCGGTGGCTCACGCCTGTAATCATAGCTCTCTGGGAGGCCAAGGCGGACGGATCATTTGAGCTCAGGAGTTCGAGACCAGCCTGAGCAAGAGCAAGACCCCGTCTCTACTAAAAATAGAAAGAAATTATCTGGACAACTAAAAATATACAGAAAAAAACAGCCTAGCATGGTGGTGCATGCCTGTAGTCCCAGCTACTTGGGAGGCTGAGACAGAAGGATCGCTGGAGCCCAGGAGTGTGAGGTTGCTGTGAGCTAGGCTGATGCCACGGCACTCACTCTAGCACGGGCAAAAAGAGTGAGATTGTCTCAAAAAAAAAAAAAAACAAGAAAAAATAAATGAAGTGTTTGAAGTAAAGATAGAAATCTGCAAGTCAACAACAATAAACCTGATAGAACCTGTGTATATGTGTGAGGTTTTTCAAGAAAAAGAGGGCAGAAGAGAAAGAGAAAAAAAGAGAAAATTATACCATGATAAAACCTTGGGAGACACCTTCAATGATGACGGTGTAGGCAGAGGAAGGGGAGCAAGAAAAGAGACCTGGTCAGCAAGGTCAGCAAGTCAGCAAGGTAGGGGCAAACCAGGAGACTCCCATCTTGGAAGCTGGGGATAGAATCAGTTTCTTGATGAAAGTATTGGTCCATCATATAAATATTGAACAGCATATAAAGAAAGAAGTAAAGGAATGTAAGAAGAAGTTGCTTAAGGATTAAAAACCTATGATATTTTTTGACAGTAAGATGTCATTAGTGATGTCTGCAAAGGCCACTTTCTGCAGGTCGGTGAGGATGAATATCAGATTACAATGAGTTGAATAGTGAGGAAGAGGTAAGTGGAGGAAAGAAGTAGAGACCTCTTATCTGCAGTGCCTTATCCATTGCAGTCCCTGAAGAAAAAGATCAGGACCGTAGTTAAAGAAAAAAGTTCTTAAATTAATATTCTGACAACATTCACACTCTCGACAAGTATCACTTTTGACTATATTTATACATGCCTTTTCATTCATTTTAAACTGGAAGTTCCTTTGTGTAAGGATATGCATCTAAATCACTTTTGTATGAAGCCATTATGTGCCACACTGTGAATTCAGTAAGAATCTGTTGGCCAGATGAATGGATCGATGGAAGATTCAAAGAGCCAAGACCACCTCTGTTCCAAATCTCAGGCATAATACTCAGTCCCACTGCTTGTAAAAACGTTTAGCCTCTGATCTGAAACAATGAGGACATTCTGACTCTTAGCTTATTTTATGATCTCTGAATGACAGTCCCTGGCAGCCAAAGCAGAGGAACTATTAGGATGCACCAAAGATTCTGACAACCAGTTAAGGGATGTAAATGACCACTCTGACAGCCCTCCTCCAAAAGGCACTTTCAAACCTTAATGTGCTTCACCATTTATCTGTCATCTTACAAGTAAAGAAACATTTTTTCCTGTGTAACTACCCACAGACACTTATTTAATTTTATTACTGTTCTCTGCAGTGCTTCCAGACACACCTCCCTTGAGTCTATTTTGATTAATAATACGGTTTTCACTTCTTGTTTGATTTCCAAACCCATCTCAAAGTGAAACTCCAACATGGACCTCCAGATCTTCTCCTCATTGGCTCTTTTTTGAAAGGACGGTTCTGATTGATACAGGTGTCAGAGAACGCACCGCTGAGCATGAATACAAAAGCAACAGCATGTACACAGCGTGGCAGAAAGGAAGAGAAAACAACCCAGAAAGAATGAGCTAGAGCTTAGTTTTGAAGAACAAAGATCCAAAGGACAAATGTGGACCAAAATATCCAGTGTAAGATTTCATAATACTCTTGAATTTCACCCCAGATGTGCTTTTATATAAGCTAGCATATTTTTTGGAATCCAATAAAGAAATAAAATAAGAATATTTCCTGTTAAACATGTAATCCAAACATCTGCCTCTGGGACATGCTCAATTTCCCCAGCTTGCTGTGGTGGTAATATCCTTGATATTTGCACGAAATTGGTTTGAATTCCTCAAATCCCTGATGATGGTTTGGGTAGCAATATAGTAGGCAAGGTTGAGTTTCTCCATGTTGTTTCAGCTTAATTCTCAATCTCCACGCCAACTTAAACCTCCTCTGTGCACAGTCCCTTGTTCTACACCCCACTGCCCCTCTGAGTCATAACCTCCCGATTTCCTCCAACCTGTGACTATGCGTATTGCAGATTTTACTTAAGAATTTGGAGACAACAGAGTGAGGAGTAAATATACTTAGCTGCACATTAGGACAAATAACACAACATTGACTATTAGACACTCCTGGCCTCAAAACTTACCTAGGGAACTTGTGACAGTAATATTTTTGCTAGAATTTTAGCCTTGCACCATGTTGCTGTCCCTCTTTCTCCTCAGACCAAGCTCCGTCAGTTAGCTGTATCTCCCACTCAAGGTTTCAGATAAGTTCTGCTGCAGAAAAGTTTAGTCAGCCCTTTCTTTTATCATAAGCCATCTGCTCGTGCCCAGAGGGCCTCATCCTCATACTTATGACCGAACATGACTCTTCTCTTCCAGGAGGAATTCTGTGCCAGCCCTGAAAGTAATTCATTTTTTTCCTACTTCTGCTACTTTAAAATAAAGCTTGTATGCTTGGACGACTCGCTGTAATGAAAATCATGTGCTTTTGTTGTCACATTCTCATGAAAACAAAATGTGAAGATATCAAGATTTATTTTACTTCTTTTGCTTTTGCCCCCAAAGGATTTATCCTAATCCTCCCACGTTGGTCCATTCTGTTGTCTAGAAGTCTCAGCAAAATAGTTAGAAGAGGAAAAGTAGGGACCCTTAGTTTTGAGTGCTACCCCTCTTTTTCTCCACCCCATCTCAGTTCACTACATCCAGAGGATTTATGATTTCCTATTCTAGGCAAGCCCCCTCTCTCATTCCAGAGTATTCAGCATGTCCACATTCTTACATTTCATTATATATTCTATAACTTCCTGCCCTGCATTCCTTTCCTTTTGCACGTGCCCTGTGTTAAGAGATATTCATTTGTTCCACTTAGTTTGCAGAATGAGCTAGTCCCTGCAATTTCCTAGTGAAACAAACAGACAAAAAAGTCAACTCGTGTGCAACAAATATGTTTTGGTGAAAGACAGAAATGAGCAAAAACAGACAAAATATTTAATATGATGAAAAGAGCTACAGAGAAAATTAAAAACAGGGAAGAGAAATAGAGTGGAGTGGGCTACAATTTTAAATAAGTTGTCAGAGAAGCACTCACTGACAAGCTGACATTTGAGCAAATATTGGTGTATTGGTTTGTTATTGCTGCTTTCACTAATTTCCTCACATTTAATGGCTTAAAACAACACGCATTTATTCTCTTGCAGTTCCAGACATCAGAAGTGCAAAATCATTTTCACTAGGAGGAAATCCAGGTATAGGCAGAGTTGCACTTGCTCTGGAGGCCCTGGGGGAGCATCTGTTTCTTACCATTTCCAGCTTCTAGAGCCGCCTTCCTTGGCTCATGTCCCCTTCCTCCATCTGCAGAGCCAGCAGCGTAGCATCACGCTTCAGCGGTCACGTTGCCTTCTGCATCAAACCTCCCTCTGCCTTCCTTACAAAAGGGCACTGATGGTTACATTTAGGGTTCACCTGGGTAATACGAGATAATCTTCAGTGTAATCACATTTGAAAAATCTCCTTTGCCTTATAAAGTCAAATGCGTATGTTGTAGGAATCAGAACTTAGATGTCTTTGGAGGCCATTATTGAGCTGACCACAGGTAATATAAAAGCAGACCATGCAAATGCGTGCGAGAGGTTCCCATGCGCACAGAGTGGTAACTGCAGAAATGTTGAAGCCACATGTGCCCATGAAATCAAGAAACAGCAAGGAAGCCCGCGTGTCCTGAGTGAAGCGAGTTAACAGCACTAGAAGAGATCGGAGAGACAAGGAAGAGGGTCCAGCAATAAAGCAGATCCACCAATGGGCTATAGTTTTGAAGTCCATTGTAAAATTTTGGCTTTTATTCTGAGGTGAGAGACAGCTAAGGTGAAGAATTCACCCAGATGAATGTATTAGAAATGCTGAAATGCTTGACTCCTTTTCCAGCCATGGGCACAACCTCATGACAGTGTTACAGTTATTTTCAACCTTTCTCTTTACTCCTGCCCAAATCACACATACACATTCAAAAACTTCTCTATTCTAAACTATCAGAGTTCCAAAAGCCAGGCTTCCTAGAGTGTCTGTTTTCCCATGAAAGTATTAAAAAGGCTTCCAACAGAAAAAGGTGAGGGTGTCACCACCGCTTAATCTCCCCCAAGTAATGCACTTTCTCTTTACAACATTATTAGCTCTTTGGATTTCATTGTGCAGTGCATTCTGTTTTGAGCATACGGTTTGCAAAGATTCCAGGTGATTGAAAAGGGGAGTGGGATAGGGGAGAAGATGGGGGAGAGACTGTCTGCATGAGGCCATTCAAATAGGGATCTCCTATTTGAATAGGTGTTTCCAAGCACATGTGCACATCGCCTGGACAAGTTCAGGCAGTGTTTGGCAGAAAACTCACCTGGCATTGACTAGAACTATTAGTAAGTCTCTCCAGCACTGAGAACATAATAAGCTTGCTCAAATGGCAAGGATGGCATGCAAGCCTTGGTTTGTCTCCCACTCTGCTCCCTGGCAGGGGAGACTGACAGTGTTCAGCAGTCTCCTGGTGATGACTATTGTTTCTGATATGGGGCTGGTTGGAGAGCCAATTTGGAAGTCAGAAACTAAACCTGTCTCTTTCTCTTTGCATTCCTGCCACAACAGTTTAATTCTCCAGGCAGTGTGCATGCTTCTGTCTACTTAGGAGAAGGATCAGATACAAGGAAGTTCAGGTTCACTATTTTAATGTGTTATCTCACTGCACAGAGAATCCATATTTCCAGTTGAATGCTTCCCCCAGTAAGCAGTGGGCAAGTGAAATGAGCAAACAATTGAGAAGAAGCAAATTTAAAGACTGGAGAGTTGCTACATAGGTATGTGTACTTAAAGAGGTCTTTAAAAATCCAGAGAGCAATAGAAAACCTATAGAATTTAAATTCCACAATTATTTGGTTATTTCTGCCCTTTCATCCCTGAGGATGTTTTCTGCTCATTGCACGCTCTTTGGGGGTATAGACAAATCCACAGGTGAACTCATCTAAGTTTATCTCCAAGGTCTAATCCTCAGGATCATTTTAGGAGAGTTTTCTCTGTCTAGTAAATATTCAAAATAACCCAGGTAAGCAAATCACAAACCACTTTCTGTCTAGTGATCTTAGTCTTAACACCAAGTTTCCAACAGAACTTCAGTTACCATTTGGCAGTGAGGGATGTATCTTTTGGGGGAGAGGGGATGGAGCTGAAAACAAGTGAACTGTGTTGACTTCTTGCCCTTACCTGTTTTGTTTCTTTTCTTCCCTATCAGCGCTTCTTGGGTTCACCTCCCAAATAAATTACCCTGACTCAAGTTCTTATCGCAGGGTCTGCTTTCTGAAGGAACCCAACCTAGATAGGTATCTAGCTTTGCATATGATTTATAATCTCTGTCACTGCCTTAAGCTAAATAAGACTGTGAGGAATCTTGGAGGATATCAGGTAATTGGTCCTAATAATCCCAGGGATGTCAAATAACAAAGTTTATTCAATGAATTAATGCAAGCGTTAGAAGTAAAACCCATGATTGATAAATATGACAATATAATTTTTATTTAAATTTGCAAGGAAAAATTTACTATAAACAGAATCTAAAAAAATTTAACAAACTGGGAAACACTATCACAGCATATACTACAAAGGGCTAAAATTCCTAATATATAAAGAATCTTTAAAATTAAGAGGGAAAAATACAAAAACTCAATGAAAATGTCAAAAATATATAAACAGAAAATTCTCAGAAAAATGATACAAAAATTCTCTTCAAACATAGGAAAAATGTTCAAAATTACTAGTAATTAGAGGATTGCAAATGCAGACAACACTGAGATAAATTTTTTACCTATCAAACTGGAAAAAAATTTAAAAATACAACACAATATTATGTCAGATGGATTCTGGGGGAAAAATTACTCTCATGAATTGCTAGTAAGAATGCAAGGTGATACAGTCCTTCTGGAGGGAAATTTAGTAATATCTAGCAAACTATATATGCACTTACCTTTCAACCCAACAATAGTAGTTTTAGGAATCTAACTTGAAGATACACCTTCAACAATGCAGAAATACATATATGCAAGGTCATTCATTGAAGCATTGCTTGTCATTTCAAAATGTTGAAACAAGCTAAATGTCTATACATAGGAAAGTGGTTGAATAAACTCTAGGATATACATACAATGGGGTACTATGCAGCTGTAATAAAAGAATGAGGATAGTCTCTGTGAATTGATAAGGAGCGATTTTGAGGATATACTATTAAATTTAAAAAACGAAGCACAATAGAGTCTCTATAGTATGTTATCTTCACATAAGAAAGAAATAAAATAAAATTCATATGCATCTATTAATAGTATTACACCAATGTTAACTTTCAAATTTGATAGTTACAAATGATTAAGGTTTATAAATAAAGCCTATGCAGAAATACTCTATGCTGGGGTTTTTTGTAAATTTTCTGCAAGTCTAAAATTACTTCAAATTTTAAAAGTTGATAAAAATAATTAGAGTCCAATTTATTTTAAAAGCAATGCCCTTGTAATTGTTTCTTCTTACAACCCCATATTTGTAAACTACCCTATGATCTACCCTTTAAGAGTCCGGTTATTTAGCTCTTCCCTTGAGTATATGCATACCTACCCCATAGTTATCCAATAATTTCTTTTTTCAAGAAAACCAGTTAATTTCTATTTTCATGTAATGACAGAAATATAACTGACACTGGCTGGCTTAAAGGATAGACTTTGCAACCCCATTTTTAAGATTCAATGTCTCCATGTTTTCATGTCCAAATAGACAACTTACTGAAAGAAAAAACTTAATGTGAATCTTCTTTTTTTCTTTCCTTTATTATGCTGACATTCTATAGTCTTAAGAATTAAAAGAAGCTTTGAAATTTAGAGAAATTCTTAATTACAAATATCAAACAAGAAGGTAGGCAGCAAAAGGGGTAACAGAAAACAAAGTTGACTTTTGACAGTAACTTTTACTGCTCTCAATTTTAATATGCAATAACTCAGCTTCCTGGGAGCCTCTTCTGCACTATTCTATCTGAATCTCAGAATGATACCAAATAGAATGAGAGGTGTTTACTAACTAGAAAATATCAACTTTCTAATTTATTTCTATCTTCATTCCTGTCTCTGCATCTTTTTTCATCTATTGTGGCCTTTCAGACCTTTCTGGTTATCTTCACCAGGGATCCAACAGAATTAATTTAAAAAATAAAAGTTAAAAAACCTTCTCTTTCTACAAGTTTCCAATAAGTATTTCCCGATTCTGATGTGGGTCAATGTTAGGATGCAAATGTATTTGGTGATAGTGAGGACTGGTCTAAGAATTAGGCAATATTATGAAGAATCTGAAATTTGTCCAAATTTCTCGCCTTCCTGATCATTTTATTTTCACACAATCATTTACTTATTCACTTAAAAATAATAAAATTTTAAAAATATGGGTAGACAAAAGTGAATACACCCAGTAGGATCCCACATACTCCTAGGAAGACAGACACACAAATACAGTATCATATAAAGCTGTAATGGTTGTATGGGTCTTCTTTGATTTTAAAAAAATAACAATCTGAATAAAGAATGGGCTTTAATTAAAAAAAAAAGCAACAACAGAAATAATGGTATAGATTCAGAAATTATTAATTAAGTCTTCATTAATCCAGTTGTAAGTAATTGGTCTCTTCCCACAACACCAATTTTTTATCTCCCTGTGCTAATTATAACAGTGCTTTGTCCAAAAGTTACTTCAAAATGTGTTTCCTCTAATACTTTGGTGGTATTCTGAGTGAAGACTATGATATATATGCCCTGGTATCTCTAGCACTTAGACATATACTGTCTACCCTAGGAATTTTTTTGATTATCAACAAAAAATTAAAAACTAAATAAAAAATCTTATTTGGCAAAATCATTTTGGTTGGTTTTGAGGAATCTAGTTGAGCAAAAATAGTGGGTTCCTATGTTTAATTTTCTGTTTTCTCTCATAACATGCCATTCTGTGGTGAAGGATGGAAAAACAAGGATAGTTATTATTTTTTTTTATTTCAGCATATTATGGGGGTATTATTATTTATTTTTACTCAATATCACTATAACAAGGTTGTTATGAGATGAGGCTGGAGGTAGAGGTAATAAATGTTAAAAAGTTTTATGCTGATCTTAAAAGCACAGTGGGAGCTATTAAAGGGTAATTGAGGGAGGAATGGAAATTAGTTTTATATTTCAAAAGGATCACTTAGGGAATCAATTTGAAAAGTGGCTATCGATAGAGCAGAGGTTATCGTAGTAGTCTACATGGAAATAGATAGAAGTGAGTGGATTCGAGAGAAATCTAAAAGATAAAATTGGCAGGACTCACTAATGGATAGGAATTGGAGACAGAAAGAAGTAGGAATTAAAAATGATTCCTAGGTTACTGTCTTGTCAACAACATTGCTGCTGGGAGTTCCTTTCACAGGGATAGGGGAATCGTACAAAAGCACCAAACTGAGGAGAGCTGATCATGAATTCAAGTTAGCATTGAAACATGCAAGAGAAAATTTCTTTCGACAGCATTTAATACTATTGATCTCATTTTTCTTAAAATATTTTATACTTCTTTTTGTATCTTCCTGGTATTCTTGCTACCTTTTTTTGCTCTCTTATTATGTATATTTTATGTCTCCTGAACTCTAAATGTTGGAGTCCCCAGGGCTTTGTCCTTGAACTTGACCTCTTTCTGTCTCACTATCTCATTCTGCGGCGTTTCACATATCATCTACGCTGGTATAACTCCCACGTTTGGATCTAAATCTCAAGTGCTGTGTTCTCTAGGAGCTGGTATGCACCTCATACCAAAATTTTATGTTTTCTTTCCTGCACAAGATCTCCCACCACCTGTCCAACTCCCACACACAAATGCACCAAGGATTGCTTTATGATTCACAAAGGAGGCAGAGTCTTGGACTCACAAATAAACTTTAAAAGGATAGAAAGCAATGGTTTGGAAAGTAGTCAAATATACAATTGAAAATAAGGGAGAAATCAAAATATTTTTCTCAGAAGATCAAAATGAATATGGATTGGAACATTATGTAAATGATGAAGATGACCAAGTGAGTAAAACAGAAGATCTTTTTATTTGAGATTGTTCTAAAGTGTAAAATTGGTTATATGAAATTCCGTTGATTGAAGAGGGCTTGATTTCATAATCTCCAGATGAAACTACTCCCAGAACTACAGACTACTCTAAGCAACCTCTCATTTAACATCTCTACTTGAATATCAAATAGGCGTCTTGAAGTTCACACACCAAACTGGAGCCTCTGATCTGAGAGTACGCAGCAGCCCAACTGCCTCCTGTGACATGTATCAGCCAAGCTGACATAAAATTAACTATCAAAGAAGTTAACCTTGACTTCTCTTTCCCCTAAACACCCCCATCCTATTTATTCCATTTACCAGCCTGGTACAATTTATCAGCATCTTTTGTCTGAATTATTGCAATAGCCTCTTACCAGGTTTCCTTATTCTACACTTTTTATCCTCTAGACATGCTCCCAACCTCAGGGCCTTTGCCCTTGCTCTTCTCTCTGCCTGGAAGGATTTAGCCCCAGGTATCCCCATGACAGATGCAATCACTTCTTTCTGGTTTTAACTCAAAAGTCACCATCTCAGTTAGATTTTCCCTGGCCCCATCTGTCGTCTGTCACAATTCATATTTCATTTCCCCTTCCCTGCTTTATTTCTTTTCTAATTTCTAACTTATATAAATATTTACTTAATGTACTGTCTTTCTCTTACTAGAATGCAAGCTCCATAGGTAAAAGTTTATGTGTGTGTGTGTGTGTGTGCGTGTGTGCAGGTATGTGTGTGTCTGTGTGTGTGTTGGGGGTGGTTATCACTATATCCTAGGCCCCAGAATACTGCTTGGCAATGTTAGCTTTCAAGAATTCACCCTCCCCGAAATTTCCATCCAAACTTCCTATAAAACCCACCCCTCTCCCCTTCCTAGGAGTGTGTTAGGTGCCTAGCCTTTGCCAAGCCCCTAGGGAGAGAAGGAAATGAAATGCAAAATGGGAACTTACTTCCCTTATCCTTCCTGATAAGGACAACCCTTATCACTCCCAGTTGTTCCCTAGGGAGATAAAGGAATGGAATGCAAGAGGCTAACTTACTTTTCTTATCCCTCCAGGTTATTTGAAAAGAATTTATTTACTCCTCCCAGAAAAACCCTCTATAAAACCCAAGGCTCTCCCTATTTCTCTCATGGATATCTTTTCCAGCCTCTACCCATTTGCACCCAGATGCTCAAAATAAACAGCATTTTGCTGCACATGTGGCTTTGTGTGTCTCTCTCTCAGCTCTGGCCCTAATAGGCACATAGTAGGTACTCAACACTACTAGTTTAATGATGCAAGTGACTTATGGAACTTAACCAGAATTAAAGGAAGTTTTGTAATTTGAGATGTCACTAATATAAGTACATTAGGGATTATTCAAGACAGAAGAAATGACAAATACAAAAGCCTTGACCTAAAACAGATAATACATTAAGGGGACAATACAAGTTCAGTGTGATTGAAATATAAAGTTCAACGTGGGGGCAATTAGTGTAGAAGGAATTTAGATTAGTTTGCAGAAGCTGATTATAAAATGCCTTATGGGAACTTTATACTTAGATAATGAGGAGATATTGAAAGATTTTAAAAAGAAGAGTGACAATGTGATATTTTCACTCTACAATACAATCGTAGATTGCAACTTAGATAATGTATTCGAGAAGGATGAGGAAGAGGAGTGGTTGTTTCTAAAATGATTTTGCATACAAAAGGATAGCTCTCAGGGTAACTGTGTCTTAAGGAGAGAAAGGAAAGGGAGAATGATGTTATTAAAGATGGGAATCTATCCCCTACATTAAGTGCAAACAAAAATTATTAGGAAAAAACTGACACTATTATAGGTTTCTAAGTCTCTGTTGCACTGAAATAAAAAGTCATTTTGAAGTAATAAACAAATATTATTGTAACAATGATTATGGGTACACATGGGAGCTGAGAAAGTAATTATTTTCACCCTCTAAAGTACATGCTGTTGTTTATCAAGTTTGTAAGATAAATGTTTTAATTCATTACATTTACATAAATCCCTTTGCAGCACCTTTTTATTAGTGCACTTACAAAATGAATTGATTTTCTAATGTTTTTCTACTTTTTTCAATTCATATACTTACTCTTGAACTTTATTAAATTCAAATTCAGTTCTTCCTTATGTAAAATATCTTACCGACTTATCATCAAAATTATGGACTCCAGAATTAATCAAAATTTAAAAATTTAATTTCCTCCCTGTGAATAGAATCTACCTCGTACCTTCTGCATGGTATCCACTGCTTTCATTAAAGGAAAACCACTAATTTTGCCTTTAGTAGGTTTAGCTACTGAGTCTTTGTAGAATTGGAAAATTAAATTGCAAGTTGGCACAAAAGCTCAGAACATTATGAAGAAGACTGCTGAATAAATACGTTTTTTTCAAAAAAATGAAACTCTCCAGGCATGAATTTTCCTTAATATACGTTGTTCATTCTCTTCATCAGAACAGAGCTTAGTAAGTTGATTTGTAATTCTGCATTACAATCAAGCAAAATTCTACCCTTTATAATGCTCACCAAATATATTAGAGGAATAAGTATCAATACTCATTTCTGTGCTTATTATGTTCTTTAAATACCTCCTAAAAGAGGATGAAGTAGCATTTGAGAGAAGGGAGGAAGAAGCAAAAGGATATAATTATACCTTTAAGCACATTAAGGAGTAGATTGGTACAGATCTAAGGCTGATCTATTACATAAATAGCTCTTAGGCAACCCCAAATATTAGTCTAAAGGAGAGAATGACTGCCTCTTCCTTGTTTTTTCTTCCCTGGGTACAGAGTGGCTCAGCTTTGATTTATGGGGTTACTGTTTTTATCCATCTCAGAGTCTTCTGGGTGCAAAACTGACACCAGCCAACTGAGTTCAGACCAAAAAGGCCTGGACAATTCTCTTCTAACTTAACTAGACTTTAGACAAGTTTATCTCTGACTGTAAGCCCCTGACCCCCATTTTCTTAGAGCATGTACTTTAGGAAACTTGCAATGTCGATTTTCACTTTATCCCTCTGATATGTAAATGTTCTACAATCCAGGAGTGTCTTTCTCAAAGACTTGGGAAATGTAATCATCCACAAAGCCAGAGCCCCAAAATCCCAGTTCCCGTGAGAGGGCAAGAGCCTAACTTTGCGATAAAAGCCAATTTGCAAACACAGATGGCCGATTCACATTGACCAGCCCCAACCAGTATTTTTATACTAGCCTACTCCAGAGTCTAAAAACTTTCCTGCCTTTTGTTTCAGGGAAATTCAGTTCATTCTCTCTCCCAACAGTCTTGGCTCCTATTGCAATAGTTTAAGACTTGATTAAGTCCTCTCTGCCTGTTTAACTGTATCCAGTGTAGTTTTTCTTTGACAGGTCAAAGGCTGATGTCCTCCACTGTTGGAGACAGTCACAGCCCTGTTTGGGTCATAGCATATTAATGGTTAAGCCCAAAGGGTAACAAGAACATAAAACCAAAGGGTGTCTGTGTGTGTTTGTATGCATGCATGCCCACACATAGGCTGAGGCAGTTAGGGAACATCTTTCCTTTGGTTTTACCTTCTTATCTTCAGGAGTTCCAGTAGATAACTTCCTTGTCCCACCCTCTCCTCTTCAAAGGAGTAGTGAATTAGCTACAGGGTGACCTGTCTGGCTTTGTGACCAACTCAGCAGGGCAGCCTAAGACGGAGTAAGAACTACATAACTCTTTTTTTTGATATCAATCAATCAATCAATATGTTTCAAATTCATGCAAGAAGCACAGAGATCAGTGTTTAAAAAAATCGAAGTGCTTAAAAAATTAAATTTATAAATTCAGTTTTAAAAAAGGGATTTAATTAACTAAATTATTTCAGGAATTGATTGCGTAAGAGAGTTTAAACCATTGAACTTGAGTTAATCAAATAGTAATTAAAGGATAAGTAAAAGTAAAAGTGACTATCCTTTTTCAAATAAAATTTATTTAGATTTATAAATGACAATAAAATCTGTATTAAAAAAAGCTTGAAAATCTAAAAGCATGTGGTTTTGATTTTGTAACTCTAATAAATCGATTATCAATTTAACTGCAAAATGTAAAAGTATATTCACTGCCAAAAGTTGTTCTGACTACTCAAATTCACTATTAAAATACTTTAATAATATATCCAGTCTTTCAGGGGTTATTTTGAATGGCTTGACCGCAGATGTAAATGTCATTAAAAGGTCAATGACAGTATTTTGAACGTCGACTAGGGGGAAATTATCTATACAAATTTTCTTGAATAGTTCTTTAAAAAGAAATCAACATTCAAAAGATATGCCACTTTAACATAAACCTTCTATATATTAAAATCAAGAAAAATATAATTTTCTAATTTTTAATTGATATTTATTATAGCTAGCATATGAGATTTCAATAAGTCATTCATTACCCAATGACTCAATCCTATGTACATGGGTAGAATTTTTTTTTAACATTTTAAGGAATATGAAAGACCTCTGTACAAAAACAAGCAAGATATAATTGTTCCCATTTAGAGCATTGCCACCTAACTACTATTTTAAATTATTATAGAGGTAGAAAGCAATGGGCTAAATGCTTAATCTAATCCACCGTAAGTGTTTCTATTGCAGCTATGAGTGTTGAGTCACACATGCAAAATAAAATTATTTTTTAAAGAATTGAAATGAGAGAAATAATATATAAAGTACAATAAGATTTCATTTCCACCATAGACACATTAACTGATCTAAAGAAATGGAACTAATAAGTGGAAAAGGATCAGGTGTATTTACCCTAACACTTACATAATAGATAAGCACTTGGCCCTGGATGTGATGCAAATATGTTATACATAAACAAATGTCCATTGTCAGATCCTGTGACTTTCCTAGTCATAAAATCGTTCCTTTGGGAAATATGTTTCAAGGAGATCTAATGTATTTTCTGAGCTTCTGAAAATAATTTAGTGGGAAAATGGGCACTTCCTTTATTCCGACATAGGAAGGCAGGCCCTATTTTCTCTTTGCATAAACTTATCACAAAGATAGCATCACCATTTAAATGAATGTCATCTATGGGAAGTCAGTAGTACTTTAAAAAGGCTAATTGCAACAGATTCAAGAGGAAAAACCTGGAGAGACTTCTCTGGAAAGCTAATCAAAAAATATTTACAGGTAAGTGTAATTAAAGAAACAGAAATAAACTAAGCAAGAGAAAGAATGTAGGAATATGGGGAGGTAACAAGGCAGAACTGAAGATGACAGAAGACATTTGCAAGTGGATCTGAGGGACGAAAGGAGAGAAAGAGTAAGCAAGAGCACTTAACACCCAAATTGGCGGTTACTACAGGCGGTGTGGTTTCTCCCATCAATAAGGGAGAGGCATTTCTCAAGGCCACTCTATGGCACAGGAAAGAGGACTCTGGAGAAAACAGCATGTCCCAAGGCCAAGCTGTTTTACCCAGAAAAGGTTGACCTAGCTCTGCTTGCTGCTGGAAAGAATTACATGTGCATAGCTGAGGGAGAAATTCAGACCTTTTTATTTTTCACCCAATTCAAATAAACCCCGACACACAATCAACATAACAAAAGATGTGCCATTTACTTAATATAATTCCACTGCATTCATCAAAAGCCTTTCTCTGTTTAGAAGCCTGTTCACAATAGTTAGGTATCTCACAGAGTTAATGAAATGCATCATCAAAGAAGCACTTAAGTCACTTGCATTTGCAAAAGCATAGGCAGGGCCACCTACTGGGTATGCTGTGAAGTGCAAGGAGAGGTTCCCCATTTTAAAATATCTCCCTCCCTCGTGGGCTTGCTACTGCGCAAGAAATTAATTCCTGCAGGATTGTTCAGATTTAGGCATTCTTTTCTCTGAAGGCCCAGGTTTAAATGTAAGTCCATTACCTGAAAGAAAAGCTAGACTTTTTTGCGGGCATGTTCCCCATCGGTAATGGTCAACAACACTGCACATGGCAACTTTGGGGTATCTCCACAGGTTTTCTTCTTTTCAAAGTACCCCAATTCATGCGGTTGCTTGAGAGAATTATATATAGAATTATGTATGGAAGTAGCAATGTATTTGTGTTTATAACCATTATGCATTTATAAAATCAAAGCCAATTATAAATATAAGCAAGATTATATATTCAATAACAGTCAAATGAAGAGTATAAATTTAACAAGAAGAGAATGCTGTTTGGCTTAAAGTGATTCCTCCAATGCTTAATGTGTCATGTAATGAATGAATTTTCTCCGGCTGAATTTTCACTCAGCATTTTTGACACCATGAGTTGAGAGCATCACAAGTATTTTCAGAGTCCATTGTTTATGCATGATTTTGACTCTGTTCTTTTAACAGTAGCCCTCAACATTTGCAATAGCACTGCCTGATTGGAACTCCATTATAAACATAGAAATTCAAGGTCTAAAATTAAGCACAGATATCAATTAGCAATACTTGGCGTTAAGATGGTTGTCCAAATGATCCAGAATATGTTTATTTTTAAAAATAATCATGCTAAACATCTTAAATATTTAAATTCAAATAAAATTTACAAAATTCCAAAATAGATCCATACTTGCCCAGGCCTTTCCAGGCTCCAGTTTAAACTACATTGCTCTAAAGCAATGTTGTCTAATAGAAGTTTCTGAGATGGTGAAAATATTCCATTTCTGCACTATCCAATACAGTAGCCACTAGCCACTTGTAATTCTAGAGTTACTTAAAAAATAGTTAATGCAACCAGAAAATTGAATGTTCAATTTTATTTAATTTTGACTAATTTAAATTTAAATAGCCACATGTGGCTTGTGGTTACCATAATGGCCAGCACCATTGTATGTTCTCCCTAAACTCTCACCAAATTCTGGCATTCTGAAATATTGATTGCTAAAACCAACTTGTGACATAACTAATTACCCACACAATTTAGTAGCTTAGAACAAGCTTTTTTAGCTCACATGGTTTCCATGGGTCAGGAATTTGGGAGTCATTTAGCTGGGTGGTTCTGGCTCAGGGTCTTTCATGAGGCTGCCATCAAGATGTTTGCTGGGGCCGCAGTCATCCAAAGGCTTGACTTGGACTAAAAGATTAACACTAATGTGGCTCACTCACATGGTTGTTGGCAGAAGGCTTCAGTTCCCTGCTGGACGGTGGCAGGAGGCATTTCCTTGCCAGGTGGACTTCATAGGGCTACTGGATGTGGCCTCACAGCATGGCAGTTGGTTTCTTCTAGAGCGTGGAATCCAAGCCTCCTGAATATGTCATCCAAGAAAGGAAGTCAAAGTGCTTTTCATGATATAGTTTTCAAATTCACACCCTGTCACTTTCTCTTTATTTATTAGAAGTAAGTCACTACATCCAGCCCACTCTCAAGGGGAAGGAAATTAGGCTCTAATCCTCAAAGGCAAGAATATTAGAGAATGTGTGCGTAATTTAAGTCCACCAGAGACATGTTATTTGAGCTAAAGAAATGAAACTAATAAGTGGAAAACCCTGCATTTGAACTTATTTTTGTCTTAGCTTGGACCTGAGGTTTTAATCACAGCTCTCCACTACCTAGAACAAATGCATGATGATCTCTTGAGAGCACATTTAGAAACTAAATGCAATCCAAATGCAAGTATTTACCTTAAATTTTCTTGATTGTAAAAAGACATGCATTTAAAAATTCATTTGTAAGTTCCCAAGTGTTATTTTATACTATAATTTCTTCATTTAAAAATTTTCCTCTTTCCTAAGAAATTGGGTATATATTATGCTCAGAAGAAAAGTAAAGCAAGCCCATGTTGTTTGGAATTCTAGGATCTATTGCTGGAAAATCCACTTAAACTCTTCCCATTTGGGAAGCCTCAGTGTGACAGCCATACCAAACTCCTCTTTGACAGTCCCTTACATAATCCTATTTAAGATGTGTCCCCATAGTTAGGCTCAGGGAAGTGTCGTCATCATAGAAATGTTGCCACCCAACCAGGCCATATTGCCCGCTGCACAGAGAAGAGCCAATACACTGAGATAGTCAGGGTTGCAATGGGAAAAGGGTTTAATTCTGCAGAGCACTAAGCGGAGAGATGGGAGGAATTTCTCAAATTCGCCTCCCAGAGAATTTGGGAGACAGGGTTTTTGAAGATAGTTTGGTGGGCAAAGGATTAGCCAATCTTCTTGTGTTGAGTAGGTTCCTGGGTTGGGGTCACAATTCCAGTTGAGTCAGTTTCTTGGTACGGGTCACAGGTCTGGGTGAGTCAGCCAATCCACTGGAATGCACGGCCTGGAAGATGTCTCAGAAACTACCTTTAGGTTTTGGAAAGGTGATGTTATCCACAGAGAAAATTAAAAATCTTTATGACCACCAGCTGTGTAAGTCCCAAGTAGCAATTACAGAGACGCAAACAGGGAGAGTGGCTGATTATTATCAATATTTTTAGTTAGGCCCGTGCTTTCACAAAGTCTAGGCCCTTACCACAGTTCTCACCTTGCACCCCTTTATTAATTCATAAATGGAGGCTTTAGGAGCACAGTCCAAGTGATGTTTCCAATCTTCACCTGATTTCTCAAAGAACAAAACAGAGGATCTGAGTGCATAGCTGACAAGAATTCTTACTGAAACTCCCAGTCTTCTAGTCTCTAATGCCAAGAAATGCCCCAAAGCCTCTTATTAGTCTGACAAAAGGACCCTTTCCACCCTCTCTGCCTTTCCATGACCCACTTTCTCCCTCTCTCCTACTCCGCCCACCACATGTGCTTTCGCAAGAGCCTTCTTCTGGTCTGGGGCCCTGAAGGAGTATATTAGCTACCCCCTCCGCTCCCCCCACGCTTGTTGAACCATTTGCTAGTAATGCTGTTGTCCCCTCTACGTTTTCACTCACAGACTCTTAGTCACAACAGCTTAAGGCGCCAATGACCTCAAGAGTAGAGGACATAGCAAAATAATCCACTAATCTACATTTCTTGGCAGTCAGAGAGAAGGGGGGACCACGTATATGAGGATTTTTTCTGCCACTCTGGACACAGCTGACTGGGCCAGCGATTGTCATCTGACACAAAGGCAGCCATCCACAGGTGGGACAGGAATTTAAGAAGTGACTTGGCAGAATAACTGCCCACACTGTGAGACCCACATTTAATAGTGATTGGGAAAACCACTTACTCCCTTTCTTTCAGGAAATTTAACTGTGAAACACTGAGAAAGTTAGTAGGGAGAGCATACTCAGAGAGATGCAGACTCATAAGTCAGTAAGCCTTACATAAGCATTAGACCTGAATCAGAGAGAAGAAAAATAGGTTTAAAACAAAGTATGATTAACTGAGACCAGTGTACCTGCCTCTTACTTGCAACAAAGGACTCTAAATGCCAACTAAAAAAGAAAAAGATTATGTTTTCTATCTTTCAACAACTTTTATTTAGGATTTATTATTTACTTTTCTTTAAATCTCTATACCAGCCCTCACCTGGATTGTTACAGTAATATTGATGGCTAATATTTATTTCATGGCTAACTATGTATCAGGCACTGTTATAACTGCCATGAATATATTAAAATTTATTATAATTTCCATTTTATATGAAGATACTAAGATATAGACTATCAAAATAACTTCTCCCAGGTTATATAGCTAGTAAGTGGAGAGGGGGCATCTTGTCCATTTGTGCTGCTATGACAAAATACCCTAACCTGGTTAATTTGTAAACAATAAAAATTAATTTCTTATAGTTTTGGAAGCTGGAAAGTTTAAGATTAAGGCACCGGCAGGTTTGGTGTCTGGTAAGTGTTTTGTGTCTGCCTCCAAGATGGCGCCTTGTTGCTGTGTCCTCTGAAGGGGATGAAGGCAGTGTCTTCACATGGCAGAAGGGCAGAAGGGAGTGAACGAACGCTGGTTTCCTCCAGCCAAATTTATAAATTCATTAATTCCATTATAAGGAATTATAAGTCTCATGACTTATTCAGCTCCTAAAGACCCACCCCTTTCCTAATATCATTGTATTGGAAATTAAATTTCAACATGGATTTTGGAAGGGCACATACATCCAAACTGTAGCAGGTGGGATTTGAATCCCCATGGTCTGGCTCCAAAGGCTGTGCTTTATAACCACTGTATTCTTTTGCTGCTCTAAATAAAACAGAGCTGTGTTCACTATAGGTTAATTTCCAAGTGTAGGGTTCCTGCAATCTAGCCCACAACAACTTTTATCTAATTCCATTACTTCAGTCCTTATGAACCCCAGCTTCTCCTCTCACAGCCTCCCAAAAAATGCAGCCTGCAGGCTTTTCACTGCCTGTGTCTGCACCTTTATGCCTCCTGAAACTGGAAAACCTAACTGAATGAGTATGTGATCAGGGAAACCAGCACATAAAAAAGCAGCAGGCTTCCCAATTGCCACAGTTTCATACATCCGAATTCCGAGACTGTGGAATCCAACTTTGACGAACAATGTGATCTTTCAGACTGCTTTATAAGTGTTTATTTAGGCTCTCAGCTGAAGAACAAGAAAAATGAAATTCAGTGCCAAGCTGTATGAACATGGCCAGACTCTTGGATAATTTATTTTTTATGACAGAATCCATTTTCTGCTGCTGGCATGATTACATGGGAAGACATTTGTCCACTGAGGGTACATTTGTGTCTTTTGCATGGGCTAACTCAGCGGTGCATTTAATTTGTGCCATATTATTCACTTATTAGACCAAGAAACAGTACATGCTTAGAATTACTAAGTTCATTGAAATGTTATTACACGAATCCATCTCGAGAGGCAAAAGGAACATCGGTGCTTAGCTTGAGATTGTCTCATTATCTTCAAAGTGCAGATATCATTGAGCTGATTAGTTTCTTGGATAAATTTAGGTTTGAAGAGGTATGAATACGTGCTCTGTCAGAAATGTTGTGTTGTAGTATTGTTTATTGTTTAAAGCTGTTGCTGCAAACTGAAATACTTATAGAGTGAAACTGGGTGGTTGTATGTTAGTAGGGGATGGCAAACTCAGAGAATCTCCTCAGAAAGGGGCTGTAGCTTATCAGGTCTAGCCAATTGTTGTAACTGTGGAATGTAGCCCAATGTTAACAGATATTCTGGCTTTTAAGAAAAATGGGATTTCTGGATGTGTATATGAAATACCTTGATGTTTAAGTGTTCAAAGTATGATAGGCAGGATTCTAAGAATTATTCACAATGGTGCTCTTCCTTGTATAATCTTTTCCCCTTTGAATGTGAGTGGAATCTGTTAATATGATAACGTATTACTCCCAGGATTGTGGCAAAAGGGTGATTATCTAGGTGGGCGTAATCTAATCCCATGGTATCAGAAGGGGAAAGCAGAAGGATACCACAGAAGAAGATACTAAATTTTGCCCACAACCTAAATGAGCATGGAAGTGAATTCTTCCTAAGAGCGTTCAAATAAGAGCTCCTCTCCGCCTACACTTTTATTTTGATCTTGTGAGACACCCATCAGAGAACCCACTGGAGCCCACCCTGACTAATGACTTACAGAGTTGTGAGCTAATAAATATGTGTTCTTTTATATTGGTAAGAATGCTGTTACTAAGCAATAGAAAACTAATGGAATAAGCAATTAAAATTATTTAAAGATCTTTACTGGAAAATTAGCACACATTGGTCAATGAAGCATTAGTTTACAAACTCTGGTATAATTAAGGTGAAGTGAGAGAGTTTCTGAGCATTTTTCATCTTCTAATGTAACCAACCCCACCATGTGCTTCTAATGGTCATTACTTAAAGTTTTAGTCTTAAATAAATTATGATTGAATTTCTTTAGTTAAATGAATAAGTTTTGATTGAAATACAAATAAAATTATTCACAAAGTGATGATGGGTGAAAACATAAGACAATGAAATATATAAGAGCACTAACAGAAAATTTATTATCTTTGTGGATATTTTCTGCAATTGGTAATTTGAGGTAATTTAGATAAATCAAGAAAAAGGAAATTTCCCCATATATTTTTTCCTAAAAATGATTTGAGGATAATTGTTTCTTTGTAGCTAATATTGTATGCCTCCACAAATCTGTTTCATTTATTCTTGATTGAGGAGGAATCTTTAAAATAAATGGCAAGTATTTGCATTCCCAAAGGTTCCAACTTGAATGACATGTAATGAACATAATACAGACATTTCATAAGATACTGTTTCCCTTTTGGTAAACAAATTTTGAAAGATTATTCCTAGTGACTCTGGGAATAAATTTATTCTCATTTCCTGGCCCCAATAGTAATATTTTTTGGCCAAAGTGGTTCTTAAGTAGCAAAACCATTAATCAATAAGTACTTTCTCTTGAAGCCCTCACAAGACTCTCTTTACATATTCAACATTATTAGTTGAACATCTATTATGTTCAAGTCACTGTGTTATGAAGAAAATCCTAAAAACAAAGATGATCAAAAAGATATGGCTAGCAAGCTTCGAGTAGCTTCCCATCTCTTTCTCTTTTTTAATCTTTCTGTTATCATTAAGAAGTGGGTATGGGCTCTATTGATGCTACTGAGATGTCCTAGCTCACTCCTCCACCCACCACACGCACACGCACACACACGCCCCCCCAATTTGAAGACAAAAAACAGTTGAACCCACTCAGTTGCAGGTGGAGAAGCTGGGGAATGGCAAGCTCTCCATCTCCTCCTCCTACTGGCAGAGACCTGCCCAGAGATGCTTACTGCATAGAAGCTGGCAGGCTGGATCAGAGCTGAAGCAGATTTAGGAGACCATTCTGTCCTCCGTGGCAGATACATGTGACCAGCTGCACGTTTTACCATTCACATAAGTCATTCCTCTTGCTCTGGGGAGATTAAAATAAGGGTTAGGACTTTTAAGAGTAGGCTAGAGCCCTGGAGGAAATCTGGGGGAATAGTCTGGCTAATAGTCTTTACATGAGTTTTTTACAAATGTAAGATGGTCAAGCCCTGGGCCCCCCTCACCTTCACCCCTCCTTTCCAGAATTCTATATCCTGTTAGTTGTATAAGCCCCTTGCTTTGAGGGTGGAGATGGACAGAGAATCCTTCTGTGGCTCTTTCCTGGTGAAATTTCTATTCCGTGTGGCCTAAGGCCAAAACGTTTCCCTTTCATTATCACTTACTATGTGTTTAAAAATCAACCATTTATTTATCCAATGGGATTATGAAATAATGCATATTTAATAAATTAAGCAAATGTTTTATCTTTAGAGGCCACAGATAATTATAAAGTCTGTTTGGAAATGCCAAAGCTTATGTGAAAATATAACTAATCCTGTTTTTTATTGGAATTTTCCTATTAATTTCCCATACATATTAAATAAGGTATGCATTTAACTAACCTGTTAGCCTTTGATTGCACAGTAGTATTTACTCTGGGATTCCAGACACTTTTTCTTCAGTTTACATCCCATGTTCTATATGAAGAGTGATAGAAAGCTATTGAATAGATATTTTTCTGTATCTTCTAAAAATTAGTTACACTACTTTTAGATGTATGTCTTATGGTACTATTAATGCATTATGACATGCTAGAAGTTACAATTATTTGACCATAGTCTTTATGTTTATTTGTTTTCAAATTAACACTTGGATTGATTTCTCAAAAAAAAAAAAAAGGTAATGATATAGAATTGCTCACAGATGTTTTGTGGTTATTTTCAAACTCTTATTTCATTCTTGTCTTACTGATATTGTTGAGATCTGCAACTTGACCTTTCTTTGAAATTAATGGTCATGCAGCAACTACAGCTCTGATTCTAGCAGTATCAATATTTGCTTGGCTGGAGAAATGTTTTCATCTGTTTGCACATGATCTGTTTTCTAGTTCTCTTGAGGTCTTGCATCTCTTTTGCAGTTCATTCTGTGAGAAGGAAATTTCCAGAGCAGACTGCAAATCCATGGTGTCCTGCAGGAGTAATGCAGGAGTCCGATCTCATGCAATCAGTACGCCAGCTGGTTACCCAAAAACTTTCCTCCACTGTTGTTCTATGCTAATGGCGTATCAACATTTTATTTTCAGGTCGACAATTAACATAATGTTAGGACCAATTATAATTTTATTTGATAGGATAATTAATTTAGTTTACTTAAATCCTGATGCAGTTGTATATTTGGCATATTAATCATTTCAAATTTTCCAGTGCATCCCTGGTATAACAGACATCTTTTTCTCAGTCTACTTAATAAAACTTTCGGTTAATGCTGAAAAAAGCAAACAGCTAAAGGGCTCACCATAGTAAAAAAGGCTAATTAGTATGTTGCACTCACAGAGGGACTACTTACAGCATGTTCTCTGCAGTCTGCCCTGTGGCTTCTACAGATGAATGAAATTTCTAGTAGCAGATATTAAGAAAACATATATAGTTAAGGAAATATAGTGTTTCTAATCTTGAATAGAAATAATCACTAAATTTTCATATATAAGAAAAAGAACTTTAATATATAAGAAAAAGCATTACATTTCAAAATATCTTTACAGGCTTTGGGGTTTTTGGGAAGTCAGCTTAGCAATTAGAATGTTGTTTAGGGAGAAAGGCAGTGGCTAGCCCTGAGGAATATTTTTTCCAGGTCATGAAAAGTACTGCTTTTATCTGTTTCTTCTCTGTCATATTTAGTCTGTATGTCCATTTTTAGTACATTTGTAGATTTTTCTCTCTTATTTTGCTATCTCCAATCTCTTAAAACATTCTGTGCTTCTATTATTATAACCTTATTGATAGTTCTGCAGTGAAATTCTGGTCTTACTCTGGGAGTCATTCAACTATTTCAGATGTCTTTGGGTGGTTAAGTTTTATGTTGTTCTTTTTTTTTATTCTAGAGAAAAGGATCATTTCCCATCACACAAAAAGTAATGTGGGAGGGTCTTTTTTTAATCCAAATGTAGAATGAGTAGGTGCTATGGACCACATTTTGTGTCCCCACAAAATGCCTATGTTGAAATTCTAACCTCACAGTGTAAGGCTATTAGTAAGTGGGACCTTTGCTGGTTATTAGGTCAGGAGGGCAGAACCCACATGAATGGGATTAGTGCCCTTATAAAAGAGATCCCATGGAGTTTCCTTACCACTTCAGTCACGTGGGGATGCAGCTAGAAGACACCCATCTATGAGGAAACATGTCCTCACCAGACACTGAATCTGCCAGCATCTTGATGTTGGACTTCCAGCCCCCAGAACTGTAAGAAATAAATTTATGTTGCTTATAACCCACCCAATTTATGATATTTTGTTATAGCAGCCCAAATAGACTAAGACAGTAGGAAACCTTTGTCCTGGGATTACAGAGTAAAAATATATATGTGTGTATGTGTGTGTGTGCATGTGTGTGTGTGTGCGTGTGTGTGTGTATAAAATTCTTATATATGTAGTTAATTTTATATATATGATTGCGAATTGTTCTAGAGATCTAGAGAAGGGGTGGACACAAATATTAAGGAGTCCATGCTTTTTCACCCATTGGTTGAAGGAGAAATGTTAGAAAAGACAGACAAGGGTGAGCTTTACCAAAGCTTAGAATAAAGAAGGGTAACAAAGTTACTGAAATAGTTACAGTGAAGTATTGTAAGCCAGTACTGGGTGTGAGGGGAAAACTGGATGTGAAGATATAGGTCTCTGAATCAAGTAAGTTGAAAAAGTTGAATTCAAAGACCAAGGTTGGCTTTTGCACCTGAGAAGAGGCTCTACATGTGCTCTGAGAAAGCTGTTTACCAAGTGTGGCTAGAGCTGTGCTCTTTAGTAGCAGCCACCAGACACATGTGGCTAATTAGCTCTTAATGGTTATAGCAATTTAGGAACTCAAATTTTAGCTTTATTTGCTGGCAATTAACTAAAGTTTACATTTAAAACTGATACTTAGTTTATTTTAAGTATGTTTGGGACAACTTAGACATGTCAATGTACTTTTAAAACTGTAAAATTTTTAAGATTCTAAATACAGATCAAGTTGTTCTGATGAAAATTTAATATATGAATTAAGATATGCTGTAAACATAAAATACATACTGGATTGTGACGCCTTAGTACCAAAACAAGAAAATGAGAAAAAATGCAAAATATGTAAAAGATCTTATTTAAAAGTATTTTAGCTTGATCTTATGTTAAAATGCTAATATTTTTGATATGTTGTGATAATACATTATTATAATGTTTCAGCTGTGGCTACTAGAAAATTTAAAATTGCATATGTAGCTCTACTGAAAGTGCTGCTCTAAAGTACACAAAGCCTCCTAAGTGAGTATAGTCAAGGTGAATTTTCTTCCCTTGAGAAACCACTAATATTGAAAAAGACTTTCCTCTAGCTTCTACATAGTGACCGAATGAGAAGATTTATCTCCAGCCACCATCAGCCAGACTCGTGCTCTTAATAGAGCTGGCTTTCAGCCTCAGAAGTGCAACCAAAACTGGGCTCTGGGCAGCATTGCTCCATCACCGTCTGAGTCTCTAGCCCCACGAGTAAGGGGCTGAAGATACACATCCTCCCACACAAGTCCCACATGCTGCAGCCACCCAAAGAAGGGTTGAACCAGGGAATGCAAATAGCTTACTGGGAAAGTCATTTGCCCAGGAACTAGGCAGCTCACCCTCAAAGAGTTGCTAATGTTATGCAAATGGCCACTCCACCACACCCGAGGTGTCTGTGGGGAGTCTGGTCCAGCTTCCAGGCTTTGAACACCATCATGTAGAAACAGCTTATACTCAGCGCTTCTGCTCAGCATATCAAGTCAGGACCAAACTAGACTGAACACAACTGTATTCAAATGTTCTTGCATGGGCTAGAGATATCTAGACTTTCTACTATCCCCTCGGAATATCTTATTATTTGTATCATAAATTACACATTATTTGTATCATAAATAAAGCATAGAACAACTCCAGCTACATTGGGTGAATTTTATTACCTGTAATCATCTTAGGGTATAAAATCTACAAGAACACAGATAATGCATTAGTTGATTCTTCTAGGAGACATCACAAAACAAGACTAGGATAAAGATTTTCTGACTCTTAATTCAATGCTTTCCCCCTTATATTACATTTCTTTATAAATGTTGCATTAAATGTGCATAAATATATTAAGAAAATTGGTAAATAAAATCTAAATGAACTGTAAAGATCTCCACCATATCCCTCAAGTTCTATTCTCAGTCTTCTGTACTTGGTCAAGATTTCTCTTGTGGGGAATCATCCCAAAGCGAAATTCACATCTTCACTTCTCATTTCTATGCTAAGGATTCCTATTTTGATCTTTCCAGCCGCCACCTGTCTTCCAGGCTCTAGCATTACATTTCCAACTGCTTGGTGTATTTTCTTTGTTCCCAAAAAAACCTCACACATTTAAATTGCACTATATATAACTAACGTGTCTTCAAAAGACTTGAAAAGCAGAAAAAAAAAAACTTGATAGAAAGTATGGAGCACATTACATCTAACGAGGAAAAAATATCCCAAGCATGAGGCAGTACACTGTCTTTATCAAATAGCACTAGTCCTCCTCTGGTTATCGGCTCTTCTATGGTCACCAATCAGCACTCTAACTACTAATTTGGCATCCCAGGAAGCTCCACACCTGTAAGAGTGGTTCTTCTCAAATTTAATGCATTTGTTTAACATATGCTAAAGTTTTGTTGCTGTCTCCATGTTCAAAAATATTTTTATTCAATACATATTTATTGAGAATACACCATATACTGGACACTGAAATTGCAAGATACACACACACACACACACACACACACACACATACACACACACACTTCTAAAAAAGTAAATAACACAGATTCTTGACCTATTCTGAGGAATGAAAATTTATCTAAGAAAATGGCATTTGAGAATGTGTAAAGGCCTTGGGTTAAGAGAAATCACAATACTGAAAAAGAAATATTGTGCCAACCTGGTCTGGGACGAAATGTTATTTATTGCTTAGTGTAATTTGTATTCTCTGTCTTTGAATAAATGAGAATTCTGATAATACATTTAGCAATTTTCAATAATTGTTTAATTATTTATGGCATTAACATTTGTCCTGGGGAGCCAGTCACTTACTCATTTACCTGAAAGTCAAAATTCTGGGTATCATTAAGTATGCTTTTCTGTTTTTCCTAATTTACATTTTCTATAAATATCTCTACTAGAGAAGTAACCTGTAAATTGGCCTCCTAGAGGTTTTCATCATGAAGCAAGATTATAATAAAACTTTGACACATGCTCATAGCTACATTGTTGTTATTGTTTCAACAGTTACTTCTAGGTTCTACAATTAGGCCAATGCAGTAGAGCAGCAGCAGACCCCAACCTTTTTGGCACCAGGGACCAGTTTCATGGAAGAAAATTTTTCCACGGAGTTGGGATGGGAGGATGTGGGGTG
The DNA here is from genome assembly GCA_963575035.1 of Avahi laniger. Taxonomy (NCBI): domain Eukaryota; kingdom Metazoa; phylum Chordata; class Mammalia; order Primates; family Indriidae; genus Avahi; species Avahi laniger. Next base: position 58,617 of record CAUYSK010024265.1, read on the forward strand.
GATAATTGTTGCAGGATGATTCAAGTGCATTACATTTATTGTGCAGCATTAGATTCTCATAAGGAACATGCAACCTAGATCCCTTGTATGCACAGTTTATAGTAGAGTTTGAGCTCCCATGAGAAACTAATAACTCCACTGATCTGACAGGAGGCGGAGCTTATGCAGTGATGGGGAGCGGCTATAAATACAGATGAAGCTTCAGTCCCCAACTGCTCACCTCCTGCTGTGCTTTCAAGTTCTTAACAAGCCATGGACTGGTGCAGGTCCATGGCCCAGGGGTTGGGGACCACAGCCACAGAGAACAGAACCAAAATGGAGGCAATGGACATGGTGAAAAAAGGAAGCTGAAGGATAAGCAAGACCCAGTTTAAGTAAGGAATTGTAGTTCTTGGGTATCTGAGTCTTATTTTAGAAAAGCAAAATACAAAAGAAATGAGGGAGACGGTCACATTTACATTTTGTAAAGATCAGTCTTTCTACAGCTCTGGACTAATGCAAACAGAAACATCAAGTGAACTACAAATAGTGTATTTAATTTTAAATTTTCTAGTAGTCATATTAAAAAGGTGAAAAGTATAAGACCGTAAAAGCACAGACAACAACGATTATGTACCCATGATAATTAAAAAAAATAAAGCACAGACAACAAAAGCAAAAACAAACAAATGGGATCATATCAAACTAAAAAGCTTCTGCACAGCAAAGGAAATAATCAACAGAGTGAAGAGAGAACCTACGAAATGGGAAAAATATTTGCAAACTGCTCATCCGACAGGGGATTGATAACCAGAATATACAGGGAACTGAAGTATCTGGACAGAAAAAAAAATTCTGATCAAAAAATGGGGAAATGATTTGAGCAGACATTTTTCAAAAGACAACATACAAATGGCCGATGTGAAATACATGAAAAAATGCTCAACATCACTAATCCTCAAGGAAATAGAAATCAAAACCACAATGTGGTATCATTTCACATCAGTTAGGATGACTATGATCAAAAGGACAAAAAATTACAAAAGCTGGCAAGGATGTAGAGGAAAAGGAATGCTTATACACTGTTGATGGGAATGCAAACTGGTATAGCCACTATAGATAAACAGTATGCAGGTCCCTCAAAAAGCTACAAATAAAACTACTACATGATCTAGCAATTCCATAACTGGGAATTTACCAAAAGGAAAGGAAAACATTATATTGAAAAAACATCTGCACCCTTTGTTTATTGTAGCCAAGATGTAGAATCAATACAGGTGTCTAACACCTGGCTTGTCCAATGAATGGATAAAGAAAATGTGGTATTTATATAGCATGAAAAACTATTAAGCCATAAAAAAGAATGAAATCCTGTCATCCACTGCAACATGAGTGGAACTGGAGACATTAAGTTAAATGAGCCAAGCAAAGAAAGTTAAATGCCACATATTCTCACTCATGTGGAAGCTAAAAATAGCTGATCTTATAGAAGTAAAAAGTAGGGCAGTGGATACTAGAGACTGGAAAGGGAGAAGCAGACAGAGAATTATTAAAGGAAATAAAATCATAGCCACATAAAAGGAATAAGTTCTAGTGTTCTATACCACTGTACGATGGCTATAGTTAACAGTAATAAATTGCATAGTTTCAAATAGCTAGAAGGAGGATATCGAGTGTTTCCAACAAAAAGAAATGATAAATATTTGAGGTGATGGATATGCTAATTACCCTGACCTGATCACCATACATTATATGCATCAAAACATCACCATGTTCCCTATGGCTGTACAATTATTATTTGTTAATTTTAAAAAATGAGAAAAAAAGAAATGAAGGCCAAGCAAAAAAGTAAAACTACTGTTCTTCAAAAAAAATAGTTAAGAATATGAAAAGGCAAGTCATAGACTGGGAGAAAATATTCAAATGACCAAGGAGAATATTAAAATATGTTTACCGTCATTAGTAGTAAGGGAAATACAAATTTAAGCCAGATAATGATACCATTCTATATCCATTATAATTGCTAAAATTGAAAAGATTACAGTCCAGAAAGTGTTGGTGCAGATGAGAACTGGAACTTTCACGTGTTGTTGGTGGGAACGTAAAATAATATCATAACTTCAGAAAATAGTTTGGCTGTATCATATAATGTTAAACACACATTTACATTATGACACAGCAATCTTATTTTGAGGTCAAGAGAAATAAAAGCATATGTCCTCACAAAAGCTGTACATGCATGCTTATAGTAGCTTTATATTCATAATCACCAAAAGATGGAAATAACCCCAATGTTCACCAACTGGCAGATGAAAAAAACAAATTCCTATATACTCAAATACTTCTGAGTAATAAAAAGAAAATATTCACTGATACATGCAACATGAATCCCTAAAACATTTTGAATGAAAGAAACCTTACATGAGAGAACACACTGTATAATTTCATTTATATAAAATTTGAGAATAGGCAAAATTACAGTGATGGAAAGCAAATAAGTGTTTCCCTGGGGTTGAGGGTGGCAGGGGTTAACTAGAATGGACAGGAATAGTAATGTTCTCTATCTTGAATGGAGTAATAACTGTCACATGATGTTTGTCAAAACTCATTGAGCTTAAAATATTTATTGAATGTAAATTGTAGCTCAATAAAGTTGATTTTAAAAGTAAAAATAGTAAAAAGAATCAGATGAATTAATAGAAAATTAGTTAATATAACTCAGTATTTGAGGATATTATCATTTTCACATATAATCAATGTAAAAAAATATTCACTCTGTTGTTTATCAACTTTGACTCTACTATACCATCCTGGAATATTAAGGTCAAGTGTTAAAAATTCCAATAATAAAGAAAACTGTATTTAATATATATATTTTTCTACAATTTCATGGAAAACAACTTGAGAACTTTTATTTTCCCCTAATAAGATTCTAGTTTAGAATGTGCTATGTTTAATATCTCTGAATATGTTTTCTTACTGGTGAATGCCTGGGTAGTCGCGAGATAATGTATACTCATGTGGAGAAGAGGTCTTCTAATGATTACTTATCCAAATCACTTTCACTGAATTAAAAAATATTGAATTCAGCAATGCAATATTTCATCTATTATTTGGTGTCCCTCCTAAAAAAGCAAAACAAAAGCACTATTGAAACTTCTTTTTAAAAATCTTCACTAATCAAAGAACTAGACATTTTTTAAGATGGCCTAGTTTTATGTTGTTGTTGTTGTTATTTTTTAATATGAGAGTCCAAAGCCTGAAATAAAGGAGCTTGAATTTCTCCAAATTCAAACATTATTCACTGGTATTATTGATTCTATTAGCAGCTGAAATCATATCCTGTAGCACCTGTTCAGTGAACTATTTAGTGGGCTTTTCATTGGCCATCCTTGTAGTAGAGAATGTAAGTGATTATCAAAGTAAGAAGTGAAGCGGACAGAAATTCTATTCTACTGATTATTAAGCCCTTTGAGACCATGTCCTGTGTCTCAATTCCTCTGATTCCTAAGAAAGTTGGCTAGCACATAATAAGTACATAAAAAACTTTTGTTTAATGATAATAATAATAGATAACACATATAACATTTAAGGTGTGGCATACACTTCTGAGTGCTTTATGTATTTTAAAATATTCGTTCTTCAAAATGATATTATGAGTAGATACTATAATTATCCCATTATACAGATGAATAAATTGAATCCTGAGAATATTTTATACTATTAATGCTATTCATTTATTTTAATGGCAGTGTTAATATAGTAGCTAATACTGATAATTTCCTGAATGGTAGGTATTGTTCTAAGTGTTTTACAGATCTAAACTCAATCCTCTCTGTAGGCTTGTGAGGTAGTACTATCGCTATCCCCATTTTATAAATGAGGAAAATGAGTTAAAAGATACATTCCTTAAAAAAACTATTTTAAAATAAATTATATTTCTCTAAATATTATTCTCAAGAATGAAAATAGAATAATAAATATTTCATAGTATTTTGTTATGTAATAATGGTTGTTACAGCAGCTATAACGTCTGGAGGACTAGGCACTATTCAAGACATTTGCATGTAATAACCCATTTGATACAGTAATCTGTGAGAGGTAGATACTATTATCATCATCACTTTACGGGTGAGGAAAATGACGCACATAGAGTTTGAGTAAATTGGCTAAGGTCACACAGAGAAGAATGACAGCATTGGGATTAATTCTTATGCAGCCTGATATTGCATTTAGCAGAATTGTATTTAAGTTTTGGATTAATTCAATATTTATTTGAATAAAATGAATTGTGGAAATTTCCTGTATCTCCCAAACTGAGTGAAGGAACAAATGTGCTGATTGTAAGTCACTATGGATGATTGACCCATTTTAACTAATACTTTTCTTTTTTTGTTCTACAACTATTCGAAATCAAAAGTTTTCCTGCTTTTAGAATTAAAACCCTACTTATACCATCCAAATATTCATTCCAATTATTGAGGTTAAAGAGAAGCCCATGATACTTTGAAAGAAATTATAATTTTAAAAGGAGCTCCTTTTTCTCTTTGTAATCTTCTCTGTTAAAAAAAAAATGCAAAACTACCACCCAAAGAATTATTTTGCTTTAACTTTTAGAACTAAAAGGTAAAAAAAAAAAAATTAATGAAATAAAAACAAAGAAGCATTTAATGAACTGATCTAACTCGGTGTATATCAATATTTTATTTTATGTTAATTCTTATTTATCATTAGGCATTTAGGAAGACTATTCAGGGTTTTCTAAAAATGTCTGCTGAATAAATAACTTTCATTTTGAAAGATAAACCTATTGCCTTTATTTACTTAAAAGCGTTCAGGCCCTTTCCATGATGTATATAAAATATGGATTACCATACATCCCTATTGATGGTATATTAATAGCACAAGCAACATTTTAAAGCTTGACACTTCTTGGTGCATTATTATTCAATTTTTTCCATACATAGATGCCACACTTCATTGTCAATAAATAATTCCACTTTAATGGCAAAGTAATAATTTAGACAGATACAGGGTGCACATTTGCAAAAAAATATATGCAAGCTGGTTTACAAGCTAGAGGAACAATAAACCAATAGAAAATACATCATCCAGTTAAGTCCATTGACACCAAGTACTTATTGTTGGGGCTTTACAAAGACTACAAAAACTTTTCAGATGATTTATTTCACTGTTTCTGCCTATTTACATGATATGTTACATCAAAAATGTACAAAATATAAAATGTATACAGACAAATGTTTCACAAACTAGTTTAAGTTGTAAACTAGGTGGACCTACTGGGATGTATTGCAGGAAATTCTGTTTATGTTCATGTTTGGACTGCGTTTCTCAAAATGGCAGGGAAAGATTAGCAATTTTCTTAGATCACATATTATACAAGGGCAACTAGTCACTCATCCAGCTACATATATTGATGTTTCACAACAGATTTGATCCATGTTTGAGGCTTCAAAGTCAGGGTGACAATTCCATGTGCATAAATTCAGTTCGGATTTCCCTTAGGGCAATAGCACCGTGTAAGGACCTATACACTTAGCAACACTCTGAAAACTGCACAGATGTCTTGTGGTATTGTTGTTGTTGTTGTTGTTATTTTATAGCAACTGACCCATGAGTGGTCACAGAGAGTAGCACCAATTACACGTCCTAAAAGTAACACATTTTCACATGCATAGAACAAGTCTACACCATGGCCTAGCCCTTGGGTTTTATACACTTAAACCTGTCCTCTGTGTGTGGTGGTAACTTCTCCAATGACTGATCAGTTTTCATGCACGTTCTTTAAAGCCTGCCAGGACAGATGTACTTTCAGACAGTTTTACTTATCCAAAAATATATTGGCTTCATGTACAGTTTTGAAGCATGCTCACTCTAGCACTGATAGCTCCTGCATAGTCATAACAACTGTAAATACAGGACAAACACACCAGATAATAACAGCTTTGAGGGTTTGCATTCTGTATTTGTTTGCAACGTACAGGAAATCTCAGCAAGTGAAACACCTTTTAACACCAACAGGATAAAATACAATTTTGTTTGTGTTTGTTTTGACTTGTGCAAGTTTTAAAAATTATTATTTACAATACCTACCCAGTAGACTGTGCAAATCTAACCTTCTTTTACAGTATAAACGCTTCCTCTTCCACAGTGACTTTACTGCTTCAGTGTTCTTTAATGCTGAATTTCTCATGTACAACAATAGCAATCAAAACAACATGCGTCAAAACGAATTAAAAAAAAAAAAAAAAGAACAGGGAAGGAAAGCCGAATAGTTGTGCTCATGCTGCATCTAGTGCTTCCAGCTCTGCTGGATAAAAATTCAAAATCTCCCGCCTTCTGAAACTCTTTCACTTAGAACTGGATAGAATTTCGCCACGTCTCAGCTTTTAAGTGACGGTCAAAGAGGGTTTCTGGGTTACTGGAATATTTTGGAGGATAGGCAAAGCAATCTATTCACAAGGTAAAAATACTGATCTTTCTCCTATCCATTTCTTCAAAAAAAAGAGAAAGATATATAGAGATGAGGCTACTGTTAACTGGTGTTGCTTGGTTGTAAATGAAAAGACAGTGGAAATCACCAATGGTTTAGGATTTAAACCAACTGTTAAACTGCTGTAGAAATCTGTTTTAAGGCAGTGAGACAGCACCATAGGAAATGTTCCTTCTTTCACTGAAAAGGCTCAAACAAATAAAGCCCTAAAAAAGCCTTTTGTCAGTGTTGACTAATAATTGGTATAAAACTCTTGTTAAGGGAGTGGGCAGGTGGTTTAAAAAGACCACTGTGATAAAAACAATCTTATAAAACCTGTGATTCATATACTAAAAAGTTGGTGGAGCACATCATGAGAACATGGCAGTTAGAATTAAATTGGCACTTCTCCAGTTTGCCACAGTAGTGTTTTTCTGGTGGTTGCACAATTCCATTTGTGCTTATGGAGGACTGGCCTCTTGGATTCATTTAGGAATGGGGTGAGCGCACAACACAAACACTACTGGAGCCCTGTGCCCAGCACCATGTGGCACAAAGGAGGTTGGACAAGTTAGAAGAATGGACCCTATCTGGGGAGAACAAATGGCCCCGCAGAGGAAACAAAAGGAAGGGACAAAAAAAGGTCTGCATTGTAAACTTTTAAAGAGGAAAAAAAGAAAGTCCAGTTTGGCTAACCCATGTGCAATCTACTCAGTTGCCCTGTCTTTAGGGTCCTTTCCAGTTGAGGAATGGAGCTTTCTATCACTCCATGAATATAAAAATGCTTAGAAATAAAATAAAGTTAAGCTTCCATTTCAATTTAGCATCTTGGCGGTTCAGACTTAATTCTGCTGCCTCCTTGGAGACCACAACTCTGGGTCAGGGCCCTTGACAGGGTGCTTTTATACTGGCAGTGGTTTAGTGAAAATACCTTTCTTTTCAAACATTTTTTAAAAGCATAGTCTTTCCCCCTAACTTTTTTCACCCTTTAGAGGGTAGATTCAAGAGACGAATCCAAAACGTCTTCACGGTGGCTGGTGCTTTCGCTGTCGCAGCTTTGTGTGCCCGAGTAATTGGCTGCTTCTTGGAGTTTCATCAGCATATTCATCTGAAGAAAGAAAACAGAGACATTGATGTAGGCAATGATGCATTGAGTGAGCCAGCCCCATAAACGACAAGGACCTGAGCCACACTGAAGAATCATCTCATCCCATCCTACTGAAACGGAAAAATAATTTTAGATTTTCACTCATTGCCTCTGGCTCCTACACTATTTCCCCCAAATATGACTGTAACGCCAAACCATAAGGACAAAACAGGGCTTGTAGATAACTCTTTTATTTGGAGTTGTGAATGAATATTGCTCCCGCAGGGAGGCTGGAAAGGAAACTGTATCACAGCTGGACATCTGGGTTCATTGCTGGAGAGTATGCCAAGCTTCCCGGCTTGTTGGCTGAGAGAAGCAGAAAGCATTGAATGGCAACTGAAAGTCGTGAATGTTCATACACACACGGGCGCACACGCAAGCACACGCACACAGTCCCTGGAGAGAAGGAGGGGACGCAGTGGAATGAAGCCAGCTGCTGCACACAAGCACGCCATCTGCTGTGTAGGAGCTGACCTCGAGAGGAGGTGACTAAAAATGAAGCGGACCATGAGCATTTGAAGAGGGAGAAGGGAAGAATCGCTGTCAAGTTTTGTTGTTGAATTTCTGGCTAAAATATGATTGATCTATCACTGAAAACAAAAACCACCTTCTGGAACAATAGCGGCTGTCTCAAGTTTCCCAGGCTTATAGGAGAATGGTAATGTTTGTTCTAGTAAGAGGGATATATGCGTGAAAACACCTGGGGAGAAAGGCAGCTAGAATTTCCATGTATTATAAAATAAAAAGCAGCAAATTGCTTGGATTTTGATAGATCTAGAGTTTCACTGTTAGAGATCGAAGTTGAAAAAAAAAAAGATTGTTTGAAAGCAAATTGTGGATAAACGGTTTAACGATTTTAGAAAGCACAGAAAAATTGATGCATTATCTTCATGAGGGTAGTGGACTTGTTTTTCTCATCAAGATTTTCTGTAAGAAGAGTGGGGGAAAAATGGCGGATTAGGGGAGACCTCCTGGCTCTCTGCTCCCACAGTGGGAGGTGAAGAACACGGACACCCACACGCGAGGGAGGCGCTCTCCCACAGGATCGGTTGTGCGAAACTGCAAAGAAGCAGCGAGGGACAAACAGCGGCGCTGATAAAGAGTGTGTATGTGTGTGAGTGTATATCTGAAACCCACGATTGCAGGAGCCCTACTGTTAAATCTCCACAGTGGGGCTATTTTGCACCGAAGAGACAGCACGCACCCCTAAGAGTGCCTAGTGACCAAGGAGGCCGTTCCTCAAGCTGAGTCACGTAGTCATCTCTTTGCTGCGACTTGTTAGCTAGAGCTGCCGGCCAAA